>BMAO01037857.1:0-108597 GCA_019973975.1 Trichonephila clavata
CCCGGTATACTTCGTTTCTGGTTACGTGGTAATATGTCGTTTCAGAGCCTTTCAGATATTCAACAGGGTGTCCCACGAGTAGGCCTTTCCGTCAGGTGAGGTTATGATACACTTGTTTTATTAATTTTGGGTTAGTCATAGTTGATGTTTCAAAACTTCCGTCCATTTGCAAACCTACTCCGAAAGTGTGCGATGAAGACTGACGCAAATATATCAGTACAAAACAAGTGAAGCGCTTTTTCAGTTGTTTCATATACCCTTAACGCCTAGAATCAATCCTGGCATTTTTAAACATTTTTTTAATGAAATTACTGTTAGTGTTAGTTTACTAATGAAAAACTTATGGTCCCAATTTATATGATTCTCTTTCTTCCGGTAATGTAACTTGGATGTCTGCGAATAGGAAAAACGAACTTTTTTGCAGCAAATTTAAATGATTCTCTCTTACTTTAATTAAAAACAATTGAAGTAAAATGTTTACGTTGAATTATTTTTATATTTATGTATCTGTTAATGTAAAAAAATTCCATTTTAAGTTACAAATAAATCTGTAAGAGCAATAATTAATCAGTAACTATTTTTTTTTCAAGGCATGTTCTTACTTTTAGATACACGTTGTATAAAATCCACTGCATATATAGATATAAAATTTTACTGAGTTTTTGCAAACATAACAATCCATAAAATTAATGAAATGAAATTTTAAAATATATATTTATAAAAATTTTAAATTCACTGGTTTAAATTTCCTTTAAATTTTAAGCAGAAATTGTGCTATATCTAAAATTTGAGATTGCTTATTTGAAAAAAAAAATTCATTCACTTTGTTGAAAATTTGTGGATCTTATAGTATACAAAATATCAGCACTATATATAAAGTAGATTTTGAGAAAAATGTACCGGAATCACCAAAAAAATGTATTTTGAGCAATTTGCAAATAAAGATATTTTCATCTATAATTTGTAAAATAATATTTTTTATACAATTTAAAGCCACACCATTATTAATTGGATTATTTTGCAACATTTCTCAGTTTTTAAATTGTACGGTTAAAATTCCAGATTATTTAGAGGTCTTTTTAATTACTCTTTCTGTACTTCATCAACACGTGTTATCAACGATTCACACCTTCTTCCATTTAAAATACCAAAGTTTTCTGACAATAAGTTTTAGTATCTTTACTTCACTTTGAACATCATTATTAAAGGATATTACAGAATTTCTTATACACATATTTTAGTGTTATAAAAATGCACAAAGAAAATGTGTCTTTGATGAATTTCAAAAGTTAATTTGATTTCTAAATTAACATACCTGTTTTTAAAAAATATAACAAGATAATCTCAATTTTTGTATTTATACATATGAATATTTATTTATTTTAAAGTAAAATCAAAAGTAATAAACATATAGAGTTTTTCATGGGTATTCAAATGTTAACAATAAGCAGTTAAAAAAAAACGGAATGTCTATTTTACAAGCTGCGTATTTAATTTAGAATATTCCTCAAGTTCCCCTTTGTACTATATCCAATTGATTTATATAAGTTTTGAGCTATACTGAGTATTTATAAATGCAAAGCTAGACATAATTAACATTTCAAAAAACAAAATTGTTTTCAAAATGTTGTAACTAATTTAAATTTTCCGTAATTTTTGCACAAAAAATGTAGAATTTTCAATAAATTTGAACATATAACATAGAAAGATTACATTCTTTGTATGGAAAAATTAGTTTTTTACAATACATATTAAATACATTACGCGGATTTTGAAGAAAGTGTACCTGAATCACAGTTACATCACATTAGCTTACAATTTTAAAATTCAATTTTCTAGCGTTCTATTTATCGAACCGCAAAGTTCCCTCTATTTTTTAAACGTAAAATATAAAAAAATTTGCAAAATTTGAAGCACCTTCACGTACCAGTTACTTTAATTTTTGCTTCAAAACCACTCAGCAACAATACAATTATACATTTAATTTCAATACAATTTCCGTACGTAAATAATTTTCATGTTAAAGAAAAATAAAAATTTGTGCATCTTTTTGTAATTAAATGTGGAAGCTATAAAAAAATTAAAATGTGTGCAACTCTTTGCAAAGTTTTCAATTCCTTCTTCCTTTCTAATGGGACAAATACACAAGGCATATACTATTGCAGAACAAAAAACTCAATTTTAGTTTTATAATTAACTTGCCGAAACTTAAGCATCACTGAATTAAAAACCAACACATATTTTTAAAATTTTTTCTGAATAGAGCAGTTACGTATAAAATACTTTAAACATACCTTTAACCATAAAGGTTTAAACCAACTTTTATTCCCAAAAGTCTACATCCTTCATTATTAAATTCAAATTCACACGGCAGCGTCGACGCAGACATGTATTTCTCTTAAACAGACAGATACTTATAGCTATATTTCTTCGCAGCTTATCGAGACCTTGGGGAAAAAACAAAGTAAAAAGTTACTCTGGAAAAAGCACGTGGCCTTGAAGCGAAAAGTAACTTCTTAACGGTCAAGGTTTTATTCAAACAACCGGAAATTTTTAAGTATGAGGGAATGTATACTTGCAGACAAATAAATCAGTGTGCTCCTGGGGGGGAGGGGGGGAGGAATAATTTCTACAAACGCTACTGGCAGTGGTGTACACATGGGTGGGGTTTGGGGATTCAAACTCCTCCCATAGACCAGTAGATTTTAAATTTTTAATGCAAATAGTAGCTTTTTGGTACTTTCCCTAAGTGTTTTTCAAAATATAACCTTTCCTATGAATGGTATGCATACACCACTGTGTAAATGTATCCTATGGGTAGTGGCGCATGCAAGGGTACGTTTTAAGCAGTGGCGTAACGTACACCCTCGCCTTGTGGGGGGGGGGCAGGAACTCTAATGGGCCTAAAGCTTGACTGACGTTAAGTGCGTATTTGGGTTTAGGCCCCTAATGTTTTCCATTACACCACTGGTTTTAAGGGCTAAGCACCACCCATAGACCACCAATTTTTTTATTTTTGCCATAGAGACAACGCCTCGGCATTTTCGTCTCCGTATTTTTAAATCCTCGTAATATAAGTCCCCCCCCCAAAAAAAAACATTAAAAAGGTATGTTTACGCTACTGGAAAAAAAGGCTAATTTCCACCCCCAAACACTCCGTTATATGTATATATTATTATATAAGTATAATATAACAATTACACATAAATAAATATACTTTATTAACCAATTATACAAGTAAATAGGCTTATACTCAAAAGGCTTGTGGGGTTTCTTGGGTTGACTGATACAGGATACTTTATTGTTTTAATAAAGTCACCCTCTGAAGCTACGAGAACAATCTAATGACTAGAGTGACACCTTAATCAACACTGTAAGTTGCACACCACATTGGAAAACCACAGTTTCCCTGTAATCATGGCTCTATAATGTAGCCAGCGTTGTTTTTGTTGATTCATGTTGTAATGCCTGTCGGTTCCTGCTTCCCTCTGAGACCCCTTGTCTACCCTCAGACCCGGCTAAGTGTGTGGGAGAAACTGCATAATTAGTATACAGGATTCACTCTAACTAATTTATTGACACCAAAATATCTAGCAGACACAATAATAATCTAATTCAGGTAACAGATCAGATAGTAGAGCACGGAGGTGAGACTCAATAGCCTGGGGATAATAATACGGACCCTCAACTGATTCCACGATAGCTTAAACATGCTCAATATAAACTACGTCACACTAATTAGCTAACTTCTATTTAAATAAGGATCACGATACCTGTACTTTTATGAAGTCAAGTCCTACAATTGAACCTTAAAGGTGATCCTTATCTGGATTTAATCACCGTCGATTGATCCACTCTCAGTAATCTTCCATTGATAAAATCCCAATACACTTAATCATTTCACGATCCTTCACTCTCCAACTAACCAACTAACTTGCCAACTAACTCCTCAAACTCGCGAATACAGAATTTATATAATATACTTAATTTGCATAATCACGCTTTCCTTACTCGGTGAAAGTTGGTTGATACTATTGTTTCCCCAGAAGAATCCCTCAAGGGGTTAGTAGAGTCGCGTGTGAGTTCGAATAAGGGTGTTACTGTTGTTGTTGTTGCTAATGCCACCTGTCTGACGTAGTCAGATCAAGGCCCACGAAATTAATCATGGCATCGGGCTATATTGTACGCCTGTCGTTAACCGTAGCTTTGAGCACCATGCAGGTGACAGTTCGATTTGGCTCGGTTCCACCGAAATTTTGAGGGAGAACACCCTGGTCATGGGCTTCCCCCCTCTCTTCCCCTTCCACCAACCCCATAAGAGGACTTGCGGCTCGACGACTATTTAGAATACCCCCCTGCCACGAAGGCACTATACATTTACAAACATCCATGTCTTCTCCGGGATTCGAACCCAGGCCCAACGGCACAGCAGTCAGCGTCGCTAACCACTATACCGGATGGGCGACTAAGGGTGTTACTAAATACCCCGTTAAAGAAGAACGAAATTTCCACACGTTGGCGTGGTGTGGAAGTTTGGAGATTGGGGTGCCATCCAGTGGCGTATACAAGGGGAGGGTTTTGGTGTTCACTCCATCACACGCCGACAGATAGAGGTTGCTTCTTCAGGCTTTCGTCTGCGTGTTTTTCGAATGTAACTCCCCCCCCCCAAAAAAGAGAGACCTGTGTACGCCATTGGTGCTAGCTCAGGTGTGTCGTCGTGATTCTATCGAGTTTCAATTTTGTGAGGTCCCTCGCCAATAGCCCTCGTGTTGCTTGGATTCATTTAATGGTTGTTTATTAATGTTGCACTCTGAAACACTCGAACAGTGGCGTAACGGAGAATATTAGGGCCTCCCCTGCAAATTCAGGTTTGGGGCCCCAATCCCAAATATATACTTGCCATCACTCAAGCTTTGGGCCCCCCTAGAATCCCGCCCCTCTCCGGCGATGTGGGGGCTTATGTTATGCCACTGCACTCGAGGACTATAGGCAACGTACTGCGTTGTGAACTTCCGGAAAACTTCCAATTTTAAGTTCTTCAAATATGTGCGGTGTAAGTGAAAGTATTGTATTTAAGTACTTTAAAGTTTGTGACATATAAATGTGTGTAAATATGTGTTGCGTAAAAATTAAATCTTACAAGAATCAAATCACTGTATCGATGCTTATCTCGAGTAATTTGTCAGATAAAAGATGAATCGGTTTGAGTCAAAGAACCTGTTTGGGATAATTCGATACATATACCGAAGACAAGTTTTGAATAACCTTCGTTCATCTATCTATCTAAAATTTGACATGATGGCTTGATATCCAAGATTATGCGACTTGGATTTTCGGACCAACTCATCAAAATTATACACTCCTACCTAAACTCTCGTGAATTTAGGGTAAGAGTTGAAAACAGTCTCTCCACCCCACGTCCAATTCTCAGTGGAGTACCCCAATGATCTTTCTTCGGGCCCAAGCTCTTTAATCTATACATCAATGACATTCCGAAGACTGTCGAAGTTCATTTAGCGATGTACGCGGACGACACTGCCATTTTCACTCAAAACACTTGTAACCATAATATCATTGAGCGGTTACAAAATTATGTAATTAGACTCCAAACCTGGCTTAACGACTGGAAAATTAAGGTAAATGTATCTAAAAGCGCATGCCTCCTCTTTACGAGAAAGCGGTGCATAGGAAACCTCCCACATGTCAACATTTTTAATCAACCTGTCCCCTGGGTTACTGAATATAAGTACCTAGGGTTAATATTTGACGCTAAATTAAATTTTGCCAAGCATATCCATTCCACCCACCAAAAGGCGGCTGGAATGAGGAGCACTCTAAATCGTTTTATTTCTCCCAAGAGCAAGCTCACATTAAGACACAAGGTTCTGTTATACAAAGCCATTCTTCGCCCCATCATGCTGTACGCTTCTCCCATCTGGGCCAGATGCGGCAGTTACTCACCTGAAAAGATTGCACACTTTTCAAAACATTCAACTGCGTAGAGCAGCAAACGCATCTTGGTTTGTCAGAAATGAAGTCTTGCATAAATATCTTAACGTTCCGCCTCTTCTTGATTTTCTTAAAAATCAATCAGAAAATTTTTTCAACCGGTTACCACAGATTCCAAATGAATCCATCAGGAAAATCCCGGCTTATGATAATTCTAACCCTAGCTCTTCTAAGAGACCTAGAGCAGTCCTTAACCACTTATATCAACACTTCCCAGCCCTGAAAAGGATGAGAATGTTTTGATACAAATTAAATTATTTATCCCTTGTTGTTTTCTTTTGCAGGACTTCATTCACTCTAATTATTACCCCCCCCCCCATGCACGCTTTTGCATGCGGTTAGTGGGACAACTTGATCCTATTTTAAACTTCTCCACCTTTTCTTACTTTTTTTCCAAGTGGTTATTTAAAATCTCCTTTCAATAACCGCACGCAGATATTTAAGAGGTAATGTGAGTAACGGGCTTAAAAAATAATATTCTCTTTAATCTTTGATATTAAAGAAATTCCTCCCTTTTCTCCTCTCGTTCCGTCGAGATGCGGCAGCCGGTTGAAAGACGGGCGGGGTTGTCAGAGATGTGACGTCATTAACTAAATCAACTGGATGAGTGGTTTCCCACTCACCCCTCCACCAGCGTTGTTGCGCTGCACTCATTGTGGACTGCTTTATATTCTTATGTAACACTTCAGCAAATTATTCTTATTTTTTTCTACTTATTATGATGAGTGGGTGATAGAGATTTCTCTAAGGTTACACGTAAATGTATAACCGTCACCGTTACCTATCTATCTATATAATGTAACGACGGCACATTAACACAACTCACACCTTTCTATGCATGTCAAGATTGACATATGGAGAGTCAGTCGGTCGCCTGGGACCATTGTATGGCTATAATTGCGGAGGTGGCTCACTTATAGGCTGGAAGCAGAACAAATGGCTTGATTTCATTATCCTTTATTTGGCTTCATGGCTTTTGACGTCAGTGTGTCTAAAATCACAATGGGTGAGACACAGTCCGTTTGTGTGTTTATTGACCGTGTCTGTCTGTCTTAGGTGACTGGCGCCTCGGAGGATAGTACCATAAGACTTCAAAGAAAAAATTGGTGACGAGGTGGGTTATAACCCAGATGTTTGGACAAGCCTTGGTCTCTGGAGAGATCGAGAGGGATCAGGGCCATTGTTTGGTCCGCACCAGTGGTGTGCTAATGAGACCGACGTGTGGATGCAAAATTTTGGGGCCTGCCAATGAGCGATGGCGAGGGGCATGTAGTTGACCCACCCCTGGAGTTTAAAAGGGTCAATTCGGGGAGAGAGCAGAAGACGAACGACTCACGATACTTGATTCTGTGAGTGAGAGGAGAGAAAATAAGAACGCTCGTGGTTCCTGATCCCTATTCTTGAGTGACTGGGGAAAAAAATTGTGAGACGAGTGCCCTCCGAACAATAGTCAGATGTGTCGGAGTAGTAAGACCGACGAATGAAACGGACGAAAGTTAGCGGCTGAAAGGCTTGGCAGAACCAGACAGACTCTCAAACTTGACTTCATTTAATATTTCCATGTAGTAGTCTAGATAACTGTTTAGTCCAGAAAATAAAGTTTTTATTAAATTTTAAAAATCGGCTGTGCTTGTAATCTCGCTACCAGTCCACGACGCCACAATAAAGAAAAGTGACTCTTCTTCTTTGCGACATCCCTCGAACTATTAGACAGGCAGAATAGAAATTTGGCAGGCTTGTTTCTTTTGCTGAGTAAAGAGCCGCTAAAAGCGTTTTTTTGCGGAAATCAACTCCTAAGGGAGGCTGCAAGGGCATTATAGACAAAAAAAAATTCCCATTTTTAAAATATTAGCTCTACAGACTTAAAAATCGGCTAGCATGTACCTTTTGTTGAATAGAGATCCTCAAAAACAGGTTTTTTTTAAATCGACTCATTCCTGGAATGAGGTTATGAGAATACAAAGAATGAATAAACTTCCTTTTTTGAAACTCAAGTTCTGTTCTTTTTAAACTAGTGGTCACCAACCTCCGGTCCGGGGATAAAATGGTACCGGACAGCCTATTTTATTTACCGTGGTGTATTTCTCTCGGTTTTGTGCTGCTTTTTATAAAAATCACTTTATATTCATTTTTGGTATAGCTGTATTTTATTGAAACACGTTTAAATAAAATCAGATTAAAACTATTAAATTAAAGCAATCAACGTTGCCCCCCCCCCCCAGTAGGCCGTGGTAAAATTATAAAATGTTAACCGGTCCGTGGCGATAAAAGGTTTGGGGAGCTCTGTTTTAAAAATGAGGCGAGTTCCATAAGAACGTTTTTGAATACATTCAAAAGCTTAATCAAGAACCAGGGGCGTAAAACACACCCTCGCAACCCTAATCCTTTATAAGATCCGGCTTGGGCCGCAAAACTTGACTTTTCAGGGGAGTCTTAATATTCCCCGTTACGCCAATGGCTAGAATTTCGATAGCAATAACTTTAAAAAGATATATACTAACACATCATCATGAAACATCCAGCGAAATAGGTGTTTTATCTGCTTGAAAGTTTGATATAAACAGAATAAATAAACATCTAAACCAGGGTTTGGTAACCTATGGCACGCGTGCCACTTGTGGCACGCGGTACAATTCTCAGTGGCACTTTGCACTACTCTACAAATTTGTCAATTTCTGAGTGGTTGGAAGTTGATAACTTTTTAAAGCTTTCTTGACAGATATCTCTAAAAGATAAATTTACAGCTATTTTGTAAATTATTGAATGTCATTTCTGGAGAGTTTTAATTGTTTGAAAAGGGAAAATTGCATGTTCTCTGGTTTCCTCTTTTGGCTATACATATCAAAATAAAAATTCTTACCTCATATGAAAAATATTTCGAGTCTGCAAAGAAATTGTTTAGTAACTGAATGCCAGAATCGGTCAAATTGAAAGTCACAAATACCCCTGATTTTGCTATATGAAAGTAGAGCGGTGCAAGCACTAGGTTCACATTAAAATATTTATTTATCTTTTTATTTAATTACAATGAAGGGAAATGCTTATGTATGCTATGTTGTCTATTTCTTATTCATATAAATATGTATAAAAATATATTTGTACGATTTTAATTTTTTTAAAATTTTTGTTGCAGGCATAGTTATATTTTATGCTGTTTATTTTTATGTTAAGACATATCGTTGAATGACGCACAATCAATATACAATAAAAATTTAAATCTATATTACTGACCTCTATTCTCTAAATCTGGGTGCATTATCGCGGGAATTGAATTGTTTCAAAAATGTCGTACTGTGTGGCACACTGAATCATACTGGTAAATTGGTTTGGCACGTCACTGCTAAGAGGTTGCCGACCCCTGATCTAAGCCACGAATACGTCATTTGAACTACTAAACCACTATAATAGCTTAAATAATCTTCCCCTCAGCGAGTATTAATGAAACGCTTTAAGACTCTTGCAGTAGGGGAGACCGGGCAAGATGAGGAATGTCTTAATTTTTCCTTATTCCACTAGGTAGCAGCATCAAACGAACACTACTGGCTCTCCTTTTGGACGTTCGTTAAACAATAGTATAGACACGCTGAAATCGCCATTTTTGTGTTAGTTGTGAAGCTTTGATTGTTTTCCGCTGCCACGATATAACTTTTATACATGTGTAAACAAGCTCTACTACAGGTACAGGTAAGATATATCGTTTCTCTTTAATATTTATGAGTAATTTGGTTTAAATACTACGTATTACATTTCAATTAATTGCCTTCCTTCATGGTAATGAGAATTAAAATTTTTAAACAGACAGTCTGGGGCAAGATGAAGATCCGAAACACGAGGCAAGATGACGATCTCGTCATCTTGCCCCGTGTTTCGGAATTTACTAAACTAAATATGTTGTCCATTCTATTAAGTCCTGTAAACACTTGTCTGTATGAGTGTTTGTCCGCGCGACCTTGCGCTTCCACCTCTTCTGTGGCTAAGGGGTGCATCGGATCGGGAAAGGTTTCTTTCGAAAGGGGATGACCAGAGGTAGACATTTTTGCCATCCACTAAGAGGAAAAGTGTCTAAGTCCATCCCTTAAAGAGGAAGGAATGTAACAATAATTTGTTGCTTTAGAGCTATTGGCTTTTACCTACCACCTTTTCTGATTTTTTGCGAGAAAACGAATGCTTCCTCAACTTATAGAAAGAGCCCCACCAGGAACTGTAGGCCACTGTAGTGATAACGGCTGGAACAATGAGGGCACCTTTTTCTCTTTTTTGAAGCACATTTATCTTCATGTGAAACCAAGCAAAGAATCTCCCCTACTCTGTTGATTTTTGACAATCATATAAATTTGCCGGTTATCATATTGCAGAGCGAAAAACATCATCATGGTTGGGTTGCCACCCCATACATCACATCGTCTCCAGCGCCTTGTTGTGTCATTTTTCGACCAATTAAAAACGTACTATAGCCAAGCATGTGACAACTTTATGATCACTCATCCAGAACAAACTATCACAGACAAAAATATTGGTGAGGATTTCAGCATCACTTACTTCAAAGTAGCTACATTGGAAATGCCGTTGAAAGGGTTTTAAGAATGTGGGATCAAGCACTCATAATCCTCTAGTGTTTAGCAAACATAACTATTCTGCGGTAAAAGCTACTAACCATGATGCTGTTGGCGATGAAATTGAGAATAATAGTGCTAATCCTCAGACCCCGGTAGTAGAAAGCCAACATATAAACCCTCCAGAAAAACCAGAACTTATATAGGTGCACCAAAGAAGCCTGTTAGCATTTTTTTATTTCAAACCATTGCCTAAAACAACATAATGTGAGAAAAAAAGAAAAAGCAAAAAACTGGGCTCTAGCATTCTTACAAGCACACCCATAAAAGAAATGTTAGAGCAAAGGGAAAAGCAGAAGGAAAGAACAAGAAGTTTTAAAAAAAACGAGAAAAAAGCTCGTGAAGCTAAAAAGGGAGTAAAAAAACTCAAACTAAGTTGCTGTAGGTCTAAATCTATAAAATCCAGGCCAAACATTCCAGTTGCATCAACTTCAAAGTACGGTGTTATAAGATGTCCTGCTTGTGAAGAGGAGTATTGTAACCCTCCAACAGAAGAATGGGATCCAGTGCTGTAAATGCCAAAAGTGTTGGCATGAGGAATGTTCTAATTATGAAAATGGCATTTTTATTTATGACTATTGTTAGTTGCACAACTACAACTATAACGTTGTAGTTAGTTGCACTAACTGCAACGCATTACGTTTAGTTTGATACTTTGTAAGATGCAAAAGCAGTTATCATTTGTTAGACCATGTAACATATTCAAAGATAAAATATGTTCAATCTTTTTCAGTAATCATCTTGCCCCAGTACTGGGGCAAGGATAAAATTATACTTTACTTCTTTTATTTGAAAAATTAAATGGTAATATATTTTAATACTACAAAGGACTACTCTAACAGTTCATGTAAAATTAATTGAATTATTCTTAAAAATAAATTAATAAACAACAAAAAATTGTTAACATAGTCATCTTGCCCCGGTCTTCCCTACACATTGCATTTGCAACTCCTACGTATTCAGTTTTAAAAAGAGAGAGTTCTTAATACAACTGAAATATTTTTCTACACCCATGCAACTATTGTTAAATTGAAATCTTAATTCTCTTGATTCTACTTACCATTTTCCTTACCTGACAGTTAGTTATGCAAGGTAGATACTTAAAAATGTAACTTGGAATAAAAGGGAGATAAGAATGTTGCTTCGGGTTTTGAAAAGAAACCGTTTAGAAAAGTATTTTGTTGTTTTTTTCTTCACAAGGTCGTCACATTTTAATACGCATAACGTCTACTGCAGAAAAATAAAAGAAAAACTCGTTTTCTCTAATGAATCGAAGAAAAAAAATCACGCCGGTGTTCGCAGCAGAATGAAGTTTAGAGACAGCTAAGGCGAATAGGATTTCTGACTCATATATTAGTGTAGGGCTTCCCAACCTTTTTAACTCCGCGGATTGATAATTTTACCTCGGCCCGCTAAGGAGGGAGAAGGCGGATGCTTTATATCAGGGGTGGGCAGACTTTTCCAGAGTGAGGGGTACTTCTATTTTTTTTTCTAGGAGTTGCGGTCCACCCAGTGTCACTGGCGCACACAAAGGCGGGGGAAGGGTCCCCGGCTCCGTACCCTCCCTCATAACCCTTCATTTTTTCCGATTCATTATAGTGCCATGTATATAGTACGTAAAATGTAATTAATTATTTGATATTAGTAATTTTTTATTTATTAATGTTAATTATTTATTCAGTAATTTTATTTTATTTATTTATTATTTATTTATTTATTATTTTTTTTTTGCTATTTTTTGTTCCCGACAATCGACAAAAAAACCAAAAAAAGAATATGTTTGGCTGCGTATTGGTGTATGATACGAGAATGGTAGACCTTCAACCCTCGACCCCCTTCCTTTTAAAAATTCTTGTGTGCGCTACTGCCCAATGTCGTAGGTGTGGAGAGGTAAGGAAAAGGTTATTATTGTGTAACTCAATAATGAGTACGGAATATGTACTAACGTACAAAACTAAAATAAAAAACACTTTTAAAACCGCGATTAAAGCAATACGCAAGATACGAATTTGATAATAATAGCCCCAAATATGTTGTTGCTAATCCTCCAGGGTCTGACGAAGTTGGGAAGGTCGTTGGAGCCCCAAGTATAATTATATCTTGATACATTTATTATGAAACACACTTCAAAATACATTAAAAAGATAAAATATTTTTATCTAAAGTTAGTTTTCGTTGTTATAGTCAGTAGAAGGCTTAGTCTGCGTACTGTCAGCCAATCTTGAATTTTCCGTTTATAATTACTAACTAGTAAAATTTTCAAGCGGTCAACCCCAAAATGTCTTGGTGGTCCACCGGTCGATCACGATCGACGTAATTCCCACCCCGGATTTATATATAGATTATTTTAATTTAATAATTTTAGTTTAATTCAGCCTTCAGAATAAAATATAGTTGCATCAAAAAATTAATATAAAATGATTTAACATGGAATATAAAGTGATTTCCAAAAAAAAAAAAAGTCAGAAAAACTGGAAAGAAATACACCTCAATAAATAAAATAGAAATAATATAGTGTTCCAGTACTATTTGATCCACGGACCGGTATCGGTCCGTGGCCCGGGGATTGGGGGCTACTGTCTTAGTGTACTTGCAATGATTGTTTCGGTAAGTTCACTGTGAGGAAACATCTTTTCGGGCGCAATAAATTACTTCCATTTGGCCTGAAATTTAGAATGCTGTGCAAAAGCGTGGAAATAAAATCGTGAATATTTTCAAGATTAAAAGCAAAAAAAGAAAAAAGAGAATGAAGAAATATTTGAACTAAAGGAGAAAAGCGACTCACACACTCACCATGATATCTCCGGAACTTTAAAACCTACAGACTTGATATTCGGTAGGCATGTTTATTTTCATGGCTTACAGATCTGCAAAGAACGGATTTTACGAAAATTGCCTCCGAAGGGGATGTTTTGCGAGGGATTAAGAGGTGCTATTGATAGATTTTCTGCTTTTGAACTGTTAAATGCACATACTTGAAATCTGGTAAGCATGATTCTTTTGTTGAATAGAGATCCGTTAAGAACAGATTTTATGGAAATCGTCTCCTATGGAGGTAGATTCTGGGAGTTACTAGGGCGCATAGATTATTAATATTCCAGTTTTCGATTTACTAGACCTTTAGAAATGAAATTTGGTAAGCATATTTCTTTTGCTGTGTTAAAATCCGTTAAGAATGGGTCTTATGAAAATCGTTTCTCAAAGGAGGCTACGGGGTTTGTTGATCAAAAAATTTATTTTTAGCTGTTAAACGTAGACTTCAAATTCGACAAGCATGTTTATTTTGTTGAGTAGGAATCCTCCAAAAATGATTTTTTGCGGAAATCTTTTTTGAGGGAGAGGGTTACAGGAGTGAGAAAGATAATTTTACTGCAAATTTGGAAATTCAAGTCTTATCCTTTTTAAATCAAGAGGTCAGGTTTATAAGATATTGTATATAAGTAAGGGTTATAAGATAGCATAAGATATAAGGTTATAGATATCAATAATTCATATAGATGAAGAGTGCCCTATGGTAATTTTGGTTACTGTTTTGATTGAAGGGTGATTTGAACTGGCCACCTTCCTGCTTGAAGTACACGCGTTAGACAACTAGGAGGAAAGGGAATCCCTATTCGGGGCAGTATTTAAACACTTTTATATATTTCCTTTGTTGTTTGCTACTTGCAGAAGGAGTCTTTGTTAACTTATTAGTCAGTTATTTCATGAAATACTAAGGTATTCTTTGTAATAACTCAATTATACGTTTAACGGAAACATATACACAAATAACCTGGGTTACGAATGCTTTTTTTTAAATAATTGATTTTTCTTGATTTCTTATCGAACTGTTTTCGCACTGTCACAATTACTATTAAAGCACAATATTATTTACTTTTTAATTACTACTATGTGCTTTTACTTAAAAACCCTGATTTTTCAATAAAATGCAATTACTATAGTTTTTTTTATATATTTTTCTTACATTGCACCTGACTTAATTCAATAATGAAAGCATGTCTATTTCCCGAGAAAATACAGCAAAAGTTACTTGTACCCAAATCTTAAAATTTTAAAGTTCATTTATTGAGGTTTGTAGGAGTTTGATGCATGCGAATATTTTACAATTTACAAAAAATTATGTTATATATTTCTTAACACTGTGTTATGAATTTTACTTCATCAAATGTCGCTTCAAGAATAATATGAAAGCTATCATGCTCTAATAAATTGAATCTCAAATTAACCACGCTTGTAGAATATGGTAGTTTTAAGGCATCCGACTACTTGCAACAACCTTTTTAAAAAAATAGAGATATGGTTTTTTTTTTTTTTTTTGAAGTTTTTAGATTTGCTTAGTACACTTCAAGAAAAATATGCTAAAATTAAGAATATAAAAAGAAGTTATTTTTACTAAAATGTGAAAAAATGGATAAAAACTTACAAAAAAATAACATAAATGGGGCCCATTCTGTACAAAAAGGTTCAATAAAATAAATTTTCAATTTTTCAATTCTGATGTGTTATTGTGCTGTTTATTTTGAAATGACCTTCAGGATAAATGATATTTCAATTTTTACAAAAACTAGAGTCTTCTCTCTTAAGAACAAGCTCTTAAAGTTTGTGTCTCACCAACTGCTGGAAGTGGGCAACAGAGTAGCATATGTATCATGTGACTAATCAGTCGAAATAGTAATGTCTGCAGCCAAAAAAAAGGCTTTTGTTGTGTTCTAGAATTTAACAAACTGTCATGGGAGCCCCTTTTTTATATGTTAACTGGTTGACGCCACAGTTGCAGAAGACACTGAGAACATCATCAATCGAATAACTAGTACACTAGTCGGCAAACCTGCGGGATTACCTCGATGATCATCTCCCTCACCGATGGATTAAAAAAGTAATGGACTGAAACATGTCGCTAACCCAAATGGCCACCCAGAAATCCTGACTTAACACTTTGTGATTTCTTCCTGTTGGGCTGCAAAGGACAAGGGGACGCAAAACCGTCCCCTTCCTGCGGATCTAGCGGAAAAGAAACAGCGTATCACAACCGCTATCGATGGACATGATTCATGTGCCTTAAGGTATCCGACTACCCTAAGACTGTGAATTTTGCCAAAAATTGACAATTTTTTTATGATTTTTTTATGGGCCCTTTTATTAACTTCATAAAAATACCAAGTTTATCATTTTCCGTTCACTAGAACAAAAACTACAAGTGTTTTAGTAAAAGCAGATGCCATTACTTTAAGCAAGATGTCATAGTTTAAAACGCGTTTGACTCGAAATGTGATTTTTTGAAACTAATCAAACGGGGTCAGCGATTGCTACAAAAGCTTTGAACATAATTAACTGAATTTTTTTCTGTAGGTTATAATAGTACAATTGTTTTAACCTTCAGATTTATCAATCACTGTTTTATTACAAAATTTACAGTCCCTTATGTGAATATAATCACTGTCTTTTTTAAGCATTTTCATATAGTAACCGAGATAAAGTGCTCTAGTTTTTGTAAAAAAGAAAATACCTCTTATCCTGAAGGTCATTTCAAAAATGAATAATATAGCAACGCATTAGATTGAAAAAATTGAAAATTTGTTCATAAACCTTTGGTGCAAAATGGGCAGCGTTTATACTATTTTTTGTCAATTTTTATCTATTTTTTCCCATTTTAGTAATAATAATTTCTTTTTCTCTTCTTAATTTCAGCACATTTTTCTTAAAATGCACTTAACAAATCTAAAAATAACAAAAAAATCCACATATCTCCTTTTTTTAAAAAAAAAAGTTGTCGCAACCAGTCGGATACCTTAACACGCGTTTGGGAGGAAAAGGTTTACTGGTTAAATGTGTATCGTTTGACTAAGGCTTTCCACCTAAAACTTCTGTGACTGTCTCTAACAAAACTTAAAATAATCCCATACCTTTAAACTACAAGTGACATATAATGTCTTAAATTTTTCTTAATTTATAGTGCATTGAAACTGTATACACTAAAATTCGTTTAATGCGAAAACGCTTAAGATGAAATACTGGTTAACACGAAATAATGCGACGGTTTCCGACAAACTATGTATTTTCATGCATTTTTTTCTCTTAAGATATCCGACTACTTGCGACAACTTTTTTTTTTTAAAAAAAAATAGAAATATGGGGATTTTTTTTTATGGTTTTTAGATTTGCTTAGTACATTTTAAGAAAAATATGCTAAACTTCAGAAGAGAAAAATAAATTATAATTCCTAAAATGGAAAAAAATTATTAAAAATTTACAAAAAAATAACATAAATGGGGCCCATTCTGTTCCAAACCTTTGTAAAGAAATTTTCAATTTTCCAATTCTGATTTGTTGCTATGTTATTCATTTTTGAAATGACCTTCAGGATAAGAGATATTTTAATTTTTACAAAAACTGGAGCACTTTATCTTAGTTTTTATATGAAATTGCTTAAAATAGCAGCGGTTATATTAATATAAGGGACTGTAAATTTTGTACTAAAACAGGGATTGATAAATCTGACGGTTAAAACACTTTTAATATTCTACAAAACATACACAAGGAATTTCAGTTAAATATTTTCAAAACTTTTTTGCAATCGCTATTCCCGTTTGAGTATTTTTTAAAAAAAACACATTTCGAATAAAACACATTTAAAGTAAGACATCTTGCTTAAAGTAGTGGCTTCTGCTTTTACTAAAACACTTGTAGAGTTTGTTCTAGTGAACGGAAAATAATAAACTTGGTATTTTTATAAAGCAAGATGATCTGTAAAATAAAATCATAAAAAAAATTGTCAATTTTTGGTAAAATTCACAATTTTAGGGTAGTCGGATACCTTAAGAGTTAAATTTGTATGAATTGTATGCTTGAAGAGTTAAAATTGCATGCACTATTCGAAAAAGTATACATTGATTAATATTTTAAAACTCATTTAGTAGTTTATATTTTACTAATAAATGTCTGAAACGAGCTTTCTTCGAAGAACTAAACTCAGTGGCGCAACAGCCCATTAGGGCCCAGGCCTACTGTGCCTATCTCGGTTTACGTGACCTTAGGCGCTGTAATGCATGTGCAGATGTTTCGATAAAGTGGTCATTCTGACGCAAAAAGCCCCAGTGTTTAGTTCCCAAGCAAGCTTGGTACTCATTTATCGACCCACTGAAAGGATGAAAGCTGAATCGGCCTTACCCAACCCGGGATTTGTACCCCGGATCTGTGGTGTGGAAGCGCGATTCACTAGACATTGGGCTTCTCCAACAAGAAATTCAATTATAATTCCCGTATTTTTAAAAATTAAAGAGTTATTTTTGTGTGATTGTTATCAAGTACTTTAACATTTGTTTTCTTGCTCTTGAGTTCAAGTGTCTTACACTAAACGGATAGGAACATATGGTTTTATCTACTAGGAGGGAATTCTTATCAGAGATTACACATTAAAGCAACATTTAAACTGTCCCCACTTTGATATTTACAAGGTGATAAGATATCGTAATCTAGAATAAGTATTCCACCTGCATTATATTATTTATATATAAAAAGAGAAAAAAACATAGCTTTTGTGTTGTTTTGTATCTATAAACCTTAAGGTTTCTCAGAATTTGAAAAGTAATTTAAAATTTTAAATATAGTCGAACCTCTATATAGCGAATTTTTCTATTTAGCAAACTTTCCCCTAGAACCAAAAACCATTTCACGATTTTCTTTCTAAAATAACCTCTCAATAGCGAAGGGCATTTTCTGCATATAGTAGAACGTTGTTTATCCGAATGAATTGGGACCGGACACCGTTCGGATACGCGATTGTTCGGATGTTCCAAATCACACAGCTGAAATTTCCCAAATATCCCTCACCTTGGTTTTTCCCGGCACTTTTGACCTCACAGGAAACAAATGTTGAGCATTGCACTGTTCGAAAACGGATCCGGAATTTGATTCGGATATTTGACGCTCCGGATAATAAACGTTCGGATAAACGACGTTCTACTGTAAAGAACTTTTTTCTGTGATTCAATCCCCCCCCCTATTTTTAAAGTATTTCTGGTCATTTCATGTTATTCTCTTTTTTAACTCATTTTATGGTGGTCATAAATCTTGAACTGATTTTTTTAGGTACCAAACTTACCGAAAGCAATAGAATTCTGGGCGTTTCATCCAAGAAGTACAACCTGGAAACCCCATTGCCCAGTTTACTAGAAACATGAAGATGTTTCTAGTAAACTGGGCAATGGACATCCCCTTTCACCTTTAGCGGAATTGACTCGTGTTACCGTGTCCTTGAACTAGTCTATGATTATTTGTAGTGTTGATCAGTCATACTGGTAACTTCGTTTCTTGTAGCTCGAAAATGTCAAACGTAACCATCAAACAAAAAAATTTAATTCCTCAGGAAGTGGATAAAGGCGTCAAGAGAAAGGCTATTGCTTTAAAATTTGGTATTCCACCGAACAGCTTATCAACTATTATAAAAAATCGAGATAAGTAACAGAACTATGATTCACCGAATTCTTGTTCAAAACCTTTAAGAACATGTGTCTATGAGGATGTCGACAAGGTAGTTTTGAAGTGGATACACACAATGCGACATAAATATGTTCCGATCTCTAGACCTTTCGTAACAAAGAAAGCTCTTCAATTTGCGAAGGCATTGGAATACGATCAATTTCTAGGTAGAATGGGGCGGCTAGAAAAATTTAAGAAAAGACATGGAAAAATGCACCAGAAAAGATATTTGGTGCATTGCAAAGGTGTGAGGCGTATTATAAAACAAAGCATTTTTTCACAAATAAAAATATTCAAACAAAAATAACAAACTTTATGAGTAATTAAATTTAAGGACGCACCTGGTAATGTATGTTTAGAATTTCTAGTGAAAAAAAATGTATGTTTAAAATTACTTGCTGCTTTAAATTAGAAAATGTCCCTAAAATTCATTAATTTTAATATAAAATTATTTTCTCAATGTTGAAAATACAGTATATTCCTCGGCATTCTTTTTTCTTACTTTCCTTGCAGTTTTTCTTTCTTTTTTTGTTTTTGTGTGATGGATAAGATAAATGAAACAAATAGATATTCATTTACAAAAGTTTGTGAATGTTTACTTTTTTTAATATATAGTGTTTATGAATTTAAAAATTGTTTTATGGTTTATAAAGTATACTGAAAGATGAACCTCTTTATAACGAGTTTTCCACATAACGAACTTTTTCCTCGGGATTTAGCGACTTCATTAAACAGATGTCCGACTGTGTATATTTGGGCTATTTTAAAACTGCTTTCCCCAAATGTAAGAGAACCTTAAATAAACACGGAGCACAATTTTAGACAGAAAAGTTCGCTGCATAAAACTTTTTAACCTTGTAAATCACCTAATTGTAACCATATAAATATAATCCACACATTGTAACCGTTAAAATGACGAAATATTTCACAATTAATTAATTTTTCATTTTAACGTGCAGAGGTATACCTCCTTTAACATTACGATGTAGGACAGAGGTTCCCAAACCTTTTTGTCTCATAGACCCCTTGCCATGTTTGGGATAGACCCGTACTTACCTAATAAGGAATTTTTGCAAATTTATCAACTTAAATGTCTTTTTGACAGCTTGTATAGAGCTATAGTTACTTCAAAATATTTAAATTTCTAACCGTAGTGAAGTATAGTGTTTAAAACCTAAGATACACACACGTTAATTAATTTAATTAAAATCTAATTAATACTTAAAATAACTGTTACATAAAATAACTAAGCAACAAATAAATGCTGTTAATGGGAGAGACGAATCTGGTGCTTCTAAAATTGCTGATATCCGTTTCTAAATTTTACTTTAAGATCTTCTTAGTGCCTATTTCGATCAGTTTCTCTTGTAATATGACATTCGTTTTCCTTTCAATGTGACCTTATTAATTAATTGCCTACTGTAGTTTTACCATATATATAGTCAAAACATTCTCAAACCTAGTTTCAAATTCTGAGTAAAGGCTTTTAAATGTTGGTTAAAACGTCTTTTTCCTGGAAAATTGTGTGCGACAAATTGAGAAATTAGGAAAAAATTCGGGACGTCCAATATTATACTCCTTAGCTTAATTATCGCAAGAAACGCCGAAATGATGGTCCTTGTAACTGCAAATTAACTTCATTAAATTTAGTAAATAAATCTTTTAAATAGGTAAATCTGGTGTCCACTTGATTCAATTTTCTTTTAAAATTGAAGTCATGATCTGGTTTAATGAGAGTCACTATCGTAGACACCCATTTACAACTCATGGACCCCCAAATTATTTTTTCGCTGACGTGGACCCCCTGCATGCTGTCATAGACCCCTGGGGCTCTATATAGACCACTTTGGGAATCACCGATGTAGGAGGAAAAATGCGAAACATATTTCATACCAAAAAAAATAGATCAACTCGAATAAAAATGAGGAGTATCATGAAATACACTGCTCTCTATAATATTAATATTAGAGTTCTTTTGAAAAGAATACTCCTAATTCTGTTCTTATTGTATAAGCGAAAATACATCCTTAAAATAAAATATTTAAACAACGATACGAAAATCGAAAAAAGTTGTTTAAAAGTAGAACAATAGAGGAAAATACTACAAAAACATCAGCATTTATGTCTTCTTTTTTGCGACAATTAAAATTTAAGTATTACAGAAATGTACCCTGAAAATTGACAATTTATGTTCTATATAATATTTCCATGCCATTTCAATGCTGATTTTATTTGTATGACTGTAATAAAATGTACACGTGAACATTATTTTAATAAATATATTATTTTAACTTCCATTTTTTAGATGATACGGACCAGGAAAAAATAATACGATTCCTAATTGTTTTAAGGTATCCGACTATCCTAAAATTGTGAATTCTACCAAAAATTGACAAATTTTAATGATTTAATTTTATAGGTCAAGTCATTAGCTTCATAAAAATACAAAGTTTATTATTTTCCGTTCACTAGAAAAAAAACTACAGGTGTTTTAGTAAAAGCAGATGCCTTTACTTTAAAAGCAAGATATATATATTTCATACTTTAAAACGCGTTTTGCTCGAAATGTGTTTGTTTTTTTTAAAATACTCAAACGGGGATAGCGATTGTTAAAAAAGTTTTAAAAATAATTAACTAAAATTTTTTTGGTATGTTGTGTATAATAGTAAAAATTTTTTTTAAACTTTCAGCTTTATCAATCATTGTTTTATTACAAAATTTACAGTCCCTTACGTGAATATAATCAACATTATTTTAAGCAATTTCCTATAATAACTAAGATAAAGTGCTCTAATTTTTGTAAAAATTTAAATATCTCTTATCCTGAACGTCATTTCAAAAATGAATAGCATAGCAACACATCAGAATTGAAAATTTGTTGATTAACTTTTGGTACAGAATGGGCCCCGTTCATGTGTTTTTTTTTAAATTTTTACCCATTTTAGTAATAAAAGTTTCTTTTTCTCTTAGCATATTTTTCTTAAAATGTACTAAACGAGTCTAAAAACAACAACAACAAAAAATCCCCATATCTCCATTTTTTTTTTTTTAAAAAAGTTGTCACAAGTAGTCGTATACCGTAAGCTACTTTTCACTTCATTCAGTTTATAAAATAAGATTACGATGTAAAGGAGCATTCTATATAGAAAATCATAGAAAATTTAAGCAGGAATAAGAAATATTTTGAGGAAACTGAGGGAGGGAGAGATACCCCCCATCAGCCCAATGACGGACCAACGCCTTTGTACAAACTATTCAACTGTGCATACTCGCAGCTCAAACTGTTAAACTGTAATATACATGCATTATGTAGCTCTACTTTTTCACAAAATTCGTTCTTGGCTTTCATTTTCCGTTAAATTCGTCACTGAAGCTGCATCACCCGACACTTCCTTAATAAAGTCTACAGATTTTGATAAGTCTGCAGTTCTTGCAGCTTCATGGAAAATTGAATATTTAGCTCCGATCATTGTTAATAAGTCTTTGTATGAGACAACGCCTTTCTTCTCGCGCAACGATTCAATTTCAGGTAATATTTTTCTGCGAGAGCTTGCAGTAATGTACCAACACAACCGTACAAGCCACATTATATGAAATGAAATACATGGTTGCCAATTCAGCTCGTACGACACATGCGAAATCGGGATTGCCAGCTTGGCGAGTTATCTTGAACGTTAGCATTGTTGCGATAATACGTAAGAAATTTATTATAGCATCACGAAAAACTTTTTTCATACATAAAATAGAAATATATAAATAAATAAATTAATTCAAAGCTTAATTAAACTTTTACAGACCTTGTTTTTGTACTTAAATTTGCAGAATAATAAGTTAAATAAGATATCTCCGGTGTCTTAAGGCTGCCTTCGTTTAATGTTAAAGAATAGGACCCGAATTTGAAATATTCAGATAGAACAAATTTGAAACATCTATATTATATTCTGGATTCGTTAACCTATAGAGAGCTGCATATTTTAGCATACTCCTCATATTTATCAGAATTGGTCCAGTTTTTCTTTTTGTATAAAATGTGTTTCACAATTTTTCTCCTATACCGGACTGCTAAATGATCTAACAATTTACTTGCTACCAACAAAAAACATGTATTTATGAAATATTTTGAAATTTAAAAAAAAAAAGCTTTATTACATAAACAGAAGCTTTATTAATATTAAAAAACTTTATGTAAAATGAGACATTTCTCTGAAAACGTGGCTCCGTGTTTATTTCAAGGTTTTTGAATATTTGGTAAAGATAGCCTAAAAGGGAAAACTCCGGAAAGTAAAATATATAAGATTAAGGAAATTAATACTTATTTGTATTCGCACTATTTTTCTTCTTTTTGTGTTCCACCAAAAATGATTTAGAAAAATTCTTCCAAACCTTTTTATCACCGCAGATTGGTCAATGTTTGATAATTTTACCGCGGCCCACTGAGAGGGAAGAACGTTGATTGTTTAATTTTTAATTTCTTTTTAATTATTTTAATTTAATTTTATTTAAATATGCCTTCAAAAAGAAATACACCAAAAATTAATTTAAAAATATTTGAGATTTTAACTCACTAGAGCAGTGATTCCCAAAGTGGTCTATATGGACCACTAGGGGTCTATGACGACTTGCAAGGGGTCCACATTAGTGTAGAAATATTTTGGGTGTTCATGAGGTGTAAATGGGGGTAGACGATAGCCTAAACTAAATCGTGACTTTAATTTTAAAAGAAAATTGAATCAACTTTAAACCAGATTTACTTATTTAACAGCTTTATTTACATAATTTACGGGGGTTAATTTGCATTTACAGTTGCAAGGTGACAGCATAAAATTTATTTAAAGAAAGGACCATCATTTAAGTGTTTCTTGCCAGAATCAAGCTACAGGAATATAAAACTGGACGCTCGAATTTTAACAGTTCCTCAACTTGTCACAGACAATCTGCCAGAAAAATGACGTTTTAACCTATGTTCAACATTTAAATTCCCTTTATTCAAGTTTTGAAACTAGGTCTGAGAATACTTTGACTATGGTAATATCATAGTAGGTAACGAATCCATGTTGTCCCATTAAAAAAATCTGAAAGGAAAAACGGAAAGCGCAAAATGAACTGATTTTAATATCCCTAACGAAGATCTTAAAGTAAAGTTTAGAAACGAATGCCAGCAATTTTGGCTTTAAAAAGATATACCTGTTATTTATGCCAAATTATGGAACATCTGAAGAAAGTTTTTAATTGCTTTTCCCAGAGAGGAGAAGTTTCAGCGCGCTTGCCAATTTTCAAAATGAAAACAGAAAGAAAAAAAAAAAGATTGGATACTACTAACCGAAGAGATTTTGGGTTAAACCTGAAAAGATTAAAACCAAATGTTGAAAGTTTAGTAATGAAGCAACAGATTCATCCCACCCATTAAAAACATTTGTTTGTTGCTCAGTTATTTTATGTAATAATTATTTCATACATTAATTAAATTTTAAATTAATTAATTCACACGTGTTTCTTAAGTTTTAGACACTCTACTTAACTACACTTAGAAACATAGAACTTTCAAAGTAAGTTGAGCTATACCAGCTGTCAAAAAACATTGAAGTTGATAAATTTGCCTTAGAATATTACTTAACTTAAACAAAGCGGTATATTAATATAGTTTTGAGCAACTTACCGAGCCTTTGGAAGTATATGGATAACCTTGCAGCAAATCAGAAACTTGAATGCCAAGGGTACAGGAATGTTTTGAGAGGAAACGTATCTAAGAAAAGAAATAAGAATCAAGCTGTTCTCAAAGAGATAAGAATTTTAACGTCGGGCGTAAGCGTTATTGGTCAGTTTGAGTAATTTGGTTTGAGGCTAGCCACTAAACCAGTTATAGGGTTGTTTTAGTCAAAATATAAGTCATATATGTTCAGTTATCTGATTTGAACATGCCATGGATTTCCTTTACTGTAAATATGATTATGGTGCATATAATTTTTTAAAAAAAGGAAATCCAGGCTCAAAACATGCTTACCCATAGTGCGTTTTCATCAACTTGTATTCAAGAACAAAGTCTATGTTCATGGAATGTCAAATGTCCTTATTAAATTTAAGGATACGAATCAGTATTGAGTCATTAGAATGGTTGTTGGTATATGAAAGAGATAATAGTCTAGTTTTAGTTTACATAATCAGCAGGTTATGTAAGATTTCTTTCTCTCTCTCGACAAAAAACTTGCCATTCCGTGATTAATTTCTAAAATCTTGCATGTTCTTATCAATTAAAACATTAAAACACATATACATACGTATTTTCAAATTTCTTCTCTTTTTAAGCAAACAGCACTATATAATAGGATGGATCACGCTTATGTGGAGAACAAAAAATTCTAATTTATCGGAACTTACCTTTGCTGAAAAGATGTTCTGTAGTTTGGAAGTTAAAAGGAAAACAGTTTATTTTTTTTAAAAAAAATAATAGTTTCAGAATTTAATATTGCCACGGAGGGCTCGGCTTGTACAGGGTAGCCATAATTAAACTGCAAGTGTTCAAGGGGTGCTGCAGAGAAAACTACCGGGAATATTCCAGTGAAATTTGGTATCTACATGTTTCAGAACATGCGCAAGTCAAATATGCAAAGAAAAAAAATCGCAGTTTTCACCCGATAGATGGCGTTGTGCCAGGTTTCAATGCATATCGACGACATATATGCAAATTTCAAGCGCCCATCGAACAGTTTTAAAACGAGACCATATTGAATAATGGTCAGTCATAACCCACGTTCAGCGGACCTTAATCCTTGCGATTTTTATCTGTGGGGACATCTGAAAGATATGGTTTATAGCGAACGACACGCGCTTCTGTTGCGGAATTGAAATTTAACATAACGAGACACGTGAGGTGTGTTACAACAAAGATTTTAAATGCGACGGTGGACCATGCTGTTTTACGTTTTCAGCATGTGGTTGCATCTGGTGGTTCGCATATTGAGCATAACATGTGATAATTTCATTGAATTTTTAATGGTTTAATTGTTTTGCAAAACGTCTTTATGGATTGTTTAATTTGTGATCTTAATTTAAGTTAATTTTTGATTACATGATACTGTAAAAATTTAATTACTGAATCGAATTGTATGGAATTTTGATAAATTGTAATTGATGTTTTATATTGTTTATATGCCTCTTAGAATGTCATTATGCTCTGTCTATCGGTTTTGGAAGTTGTATATGCCACCGGTGAGCGTTGAAATACGGTAGAGCGCCCTCTATCGTGTAAAATGGCGATTTTTTTCTTTGCATATTTGACTTGCGCATGTTCCGAAACGTGTAGATACCAAATTTCATTGTAATATTCCCAGTGGTTTCCTCTCCAGCACCTCTTGAACACTTGCAGTTTAATTATGGCCACCCTGTGTATTTCCGAAAAGATGGAAAAAGATTTTATTTAGTCACTTATCCGGTATAGTGGTTAGCGAAGCTGACTATCGTGCCGTAGGGCCTGGGTTCGAATCCCGGAGAAGGCATGGATGTTTGTAAATGTATAGTACCCCTTCGCGGCAGGGGGGTTCTTTAAATAGCCATCAAGCCGCAAATCCTCTCGGGAAGTTAGTGGAAGGGGAAGAGGGATGGGAAGCCCCTGACCATCCCAAAGTGTTCTTCAAAATTAGGATGGAAATGAGCCATATCGTACTGTCACCTGCATGGTGCTCAAAGCTACGGCTAACGACAGGCGGCACTTAGCCTTTGCCATGATGAATTTCGTGGGCCTCGATCTGGTCTTTGCCGATCAGGTGGCATTATTTAGGTTAGAGCATAGGTTCCCAACCTTTTTTGAACTGGCGCCCCCTTTTCTAATAAATGTTTCGATATCGCCCCCTTTTCTAGTGAATATTTCAACACTACCCCCTTTTCTAGTGAATATTTCTATACCGCCCCCTCCCACTCTAGAGAAATAAGAGTGTACATAAAACATGGTGAAAACAAGAGTTAAGTTTTAAAAAATATCCTATTACGAAAAGAATACATTTTTTTAATTTCATTTTTTTTCTAAAGTCCCAGTTTTTTCTTTATGAATCTGAAATATCTATTGGCACAAATATATTTAAATGGGTAATATTATATATTTTAGTCATAGGTAGGATAGTGTTGGAATTGAAACGCTACTGAATTTCTTCTTCATTTAAAAGAGTGGAATAAAAGATTTTTAGATTACCTGTTATAAAGACAGGCAGGGGTTTTGATGATACGAAGTAATTCATAATAAAAAACTATTGCTTTTAAAATAAATATAAATTGACAGTTTCAGCCTTTAAAGAATCACGTTAATTCCTGGTTAACATATTTAATTATGTTTCTTGGGTAATATACGTAATGAAATGTAGTGGACGAAATGTTTCCTACTGCTCACAGACAAAGACAACACGTACAGAAATTAAAATGCACTATATAATTCAATTTAATGTACTTCTGAATGTAATCTTTTAAGTTTTTCATCCACTTCCCGTACTACCCGTACTTTAACTAAAAAGTAAAAAATAAATTAAAAATTAAAAAAAACTTTTTTAAGAACAAGCTTTTATTTAAACGCTCTAAAAAGAATAAAATAAACTTTTCCTTCAAAACTTATTTTACTGTCAACTTACAACGTCATTATACAATTTATATGATATAAAAGCTTGTCGCGAGATTTACCTGTGCAGATAAACAAGTAAAATAAATAACTTGACCTCAATGATTTTAATTTTTAAAAATTCAAACTAAGTAAATACGAGTACTTAAATCTCGCGACAAGCTTTTATATCATATAAATTGTATAATGACGTTATAAGTTGACAGTAAAATAAGTTTTGAAGGAAAAGTTTATTTTATTCTTTTTAGAGCGTTTAAATAAAAACTTGTTCTTAAAAAAGTTTTTTTTTATTTTTAATTTATTACCCCAGATCTCTCTCCCCTCACCGTCGAATCCGTCCGATCAAAGCTTTATTCTGTTTTGAACTTAATCGTGCACTGTCATTTCGACAGCAGTTTAGTTTCTTAATTTAATACTAAAGAAGCCGCCCATCCAGCATAGTGGTTAGTGACTCTGACTGCGGTGCCGTTGGACCTGGGATTGGAACCCGGAAAAAACATGGATGTTTGGGTTGTAATCCTTCCTTCTGCCGCCCAATCGGTATAGTAGTTCGTGGCGTTGCAGTAGGGACTGGGTCCGAATCCCAGAGACGGCATGGATGTTTCTATCGTAATCCTTCCTCCTTTCCTTTGTGCTGTAAGTCCCCGTGTGATACATTCTGTGGTGCACGGGGTTTACAAACGTTCTCAATTTTAAAAAAATTTTCCTTCTTTCTTTTATGTTGTAAGATGCTTGTATAGTAATTCTTCCTTTTTTCCTTTGTGTTATTCACACTCCGTGTGTACATTGTGTGGTGGACGAGGTTTATAAATGTTCGCATTTAAAAAAATATTCTAAAGAAGCTGTTAAATGTTTATGATGTTTTTTTCCTTCTAACTATTCAGTAGGTAGCCTTTCATCGCAATACTAAAATACTTGTGCTTTTTTTAAATCACTGATTTTTTACCATAAAAAAGCTCACATACATAAATTTTTTTCCCTTTGTGGCAGAACTTAACATAAATTTTTCTAAATTTTATTTCTCATTCATATATATATATATATAGAGAGAGAGAGAGAGAGCATCTTTTTTTCTGCTTTGGCCGGTCCTGAAATTCTGTAAAAATATTTATTTGATTCTCTCTACAATATACACTGGTGTCCAAAAGTTAAGCATAATTGATAATTATGTGAATAAAGAAGAAACTGTAAATCAGAATGGCGGGAAACGTGATATGCGAGTGTAAAATGGTTATAAAATAAGGAAGCAGATCAAAAGAATGATAATAATTAATTTTATTATCCAAAGTAGCAGTTTGAAAGAAAACTGAGCATAGCAAAGATTCACACTTTAAAAAAAAATGAAAGAAAACATTAAATAAAATACTGATGCTGCTGTTTAATAAGGCGTGTGGTCACCTCTGACAGCCAGGCACGCTGCACAGCGATTTACCATACTTGCTATGAGATGATGAATGAGTTGTGGGCTCAAACGGTTCCAAGCTACTTGGAGAGCTCTCTTCAGTTCTATAACGGAGCTTGGTGGGTGCAAAAGAGCTGCAATTTGTCTCCCGAGCATATCCCATACATGCTCGATAGGATTTAAATCAGGGGAGTTCGCAGGCCACGACATGCGCTGGATGTTTTCCATTTCAAGGAAGTCATCAATCAGCACCGCTAGGTGATATGACGCATTATCATCCATGAATATGAAGTCAGGACCGACAGCACCTCGAAACAAGCGAACATTAGGCTCAAGAACTTCGTCTCTGTATCTTTGAGCAGTCACAGATCCCGTGTCAAAGAAATGGAGGTCTGTGCGGCCATTCATCATTATGCCTGCCCATACCATTACTCTCCTTGATGGAAAATGATGTCTTTCCGTTATGTTTCTTGGTTCAAAACGTGTTCCTCGTTCTCTCCATATCGTTACCTGCTGAGAATCACTACTCAGACTAAACCGGAACTCGTCACTGAACGTCACATTGGCCCACTCTCCCACACTCCAATGTATATATTTCAAACCCCAGTTCAAACGAGCGCGTTTATGTGCAGACGTGAGGGGAATGCAAACTGCTGGTCTTCTGGCATACAGGCCGGCATGATTGAGTCTCCTGTAAGCAGTTTGTCTCGAAATTCCTGTGGCGACTGTGAGCGCCGAACCCAGTGCTCTGGCAGTACTGCCCCTCTGACGTCACGCACTTATTACCAGATATCGGTCTTGGCGAGGGGTTGTCGACCTGATACTGGTTGTCGGGTAACATCTCCCGTTCTTTGAAACCTCTGTCACAGTCTTGAGATCACAGACTGGTCCACATTCAGAATTCGAGACACTTCGGTTTGCGATCGTGAGGATTCCAGCATTCCAACGATTCTTCCTTTCATAAACATGTCCAATTAGCGTCTTTGTGCCATCATTCACCTTGTTTGATGGTTAACAACGTTCCTTGGCACAGGAGTTGCACGAAACTTGTCTGAACTGCCTGAATCGGTTTCTCCGCTTTCCGACATGCGCCGGTGTTTCGCGCAGGACGTAGTCGACTGAAATTTTTTGCATAAACCCAATGATTCTTCTTCATCCAATTAATATCTGCAAGAAATTTCGAATAATTTTACGAATATTTACTCTATGTTTCTCGCATTTTACGATTTATGCTTAACTTTTGAACACCAGTATATATATATACTATCTGGCCGAAAGTTTCCAGACATCCCTTAAAAAAGTGGTTCTGGCGAGTGACGGAATTTGATACGTAATTGAAAGCTATAAAAGTGTTGGTAGTGGTTTGTCAGATTGTATTTATGCGTTTGTGAGGCAATGAGTAAGTCAAAGGAGCTTAGTGAGTTCGATCGTGGCAGTATAGTGGAATTCCTCCTTTGTGGGAAATCAGTTCGTGAGATTGCGGACATTTTACAGAAGCCTAAATCCACTGTGAGTGATGTAATTGTGAAGTGGAAACGTCGAGGCAGAGTGAAACGGCAGAAAAACGAACCGGTAGGCCGAAAATACTTGGTGAACGCAGCCGCAGAACTCTGAAAAGGGTAGTGAAACAAAATCATAAGTCCTCGTTGGTGGAAATTTCTCAGGAGTTCCAAAGTTCATCAGGAATTAGTGTTAGCAGCAGGACTGTCCGTCGAGAGTTAAAAAACTTGGAATTCCATAGTCGTGCAGCCGCTCACCATCACTCCACAGAATGCGAAGCATCGATTGCAATGGTGTAGAGCTCACCGTCATTGGACTGTGGACATGTGGAAAACTGTTCTTTGGAGTAATGAATCTCGCTTTACAGTCTGGCAGTCGGATCGACGCGTCTGGGTTTGGCGGATGCCCGGCGAACGTTTCTTTAGTGACTGCATTGTGCCGACTGTTAAGTTTGGTGGTGGGAGCATAATGGTGTGGGGGTGTTTCACGTGGTTTGGCCTGGGTCCGTTAGTTCCTGTTATTGGAAACATGAACTCTGAGATATATGTGGACATTCTGGACAATGCTACACTTCCAACTCTATGGCAATATTTCGGGGAAGGCCCATTTCTCTTCCAGCAGGATAACTGCTCCATTCACACATCGAGGCTTGCATAGACGTGGTTTGACGAAATGGGTGTTCAAAAACTGGACTGGCTTTCTCAGAGCCCCAATCTAAATCCCATAGAACACCTTTGGGATGAATTAGAGAGCAGATTACATAGTCAGCCAAATCGACCATCCTCACTGCAAGCACTCACTTCAGCTGTAATGGACGCCTGGAAGGCAATTCCTATGGTCACCTATCAAAAATTGGTGGACAGTCTTCCCAAACGTGTGCAGGTTGTCATCCATGCAAAAGGGGGACCAACATCATATTAATATGTGCCTCAGGACGCTCTAAGTCATACCATTGGGTGTCCGGATACTTTTGGCCAGATAGTGTATATTTATATTAGAGAACATCCTTTTTTTCTGCTTAGGCCGGTCCTGAAATTCTGTAAAAATATTTTTTTGATTCTTCCTACTATATAATATACGACTTCTTATATAAATTGCTTAAAATACATCTTACAAAATAATACACTGTTGATTGTAAAAAATGCAAAACCATAAAGGAATCATCAGAATTAAATGAACTTTGCAGCAAATATCAATTACAGGATGTTACGTAAAATAGTAAAGCTTCAGAGCCACCGCGCATGTGTGGCGTACACAGCGCCTTCTAAACTGATGCTGAAACCGTATAAATAGAGGGCTGTAGCGGGACATTGAAAATAGTTAATGATTATTTGTTAGTGGCGAATGTTTAGTGAGATCTAAGTATGCCTCCACGACGAAATAAGGAGAAATTCCAACAACTTAAAGAGTTTGAACGAAGGAGGATTATCGGCCTTCGAGAAGTAGGATTTTCCTATCGCACAATAGGAGCTCGTGTAAAGCGGAACAGTTCCACAGTGATGCGAGTTTGGAAGCAGTGGACCGTCGAACACTGAAAAACTCGAGTGGACAACGGAAGGTGACGTCAGCGCGCAACTATCTACACCTGCATGGCGGTTAATGACCGTACAGCTTCCTCAAAGCAGTTGGCAGCACGTTGGTCTACCGCTACTGGTGTACAAATGTTGGCTTCGTCAATTCGTCGAAGTCTGCTGCACCGTGGATTACGTGCAAGGGGCCTTTTATACAAGATCCCCCTCAGGGCAAACCATCGATGGCAGCGTCTGCAATGGGCTCATGAGCACAGAGCCTGGCAAGCTGAGTGGCACCAAGTTGTCTTTTCAGATGAATCACGTTTCAAGTTGTGGGACCATGATGGCTGCATTCGTGTTTGACGCTATACCGGTGAACGCTGCCTTCCAGAGTGCGTTATCGAACGACGTAGTGGCCTAAAACCCGGAGTTATGGTTTGGGATGCGATTTCGTAAGTGGATGATCTTGTATTGGTTCAAACACACCCATTGAGCTCAGCTAGTAAGAAAATTATGGGTAATTTTATGCCGAAGTTTGATGGCCCCTATAAAGTTTTATAGGTGAATAATAATAATTTGGTCATTTTGAAATTTGGTAAACAGATAACGAGGAATGTAGACCAGGTGCGGATTTACCATCAAAGGGAAATTGAGGACAGTGTCGGCGAATCAGGAAGTTCGGAAATTAGTCAGCCTAGGGCAGCACAATCAGAAAGGTCGGATGTTAGGCGGCCGAGGGCAGTACAGTCGGAAAGGAATGAGAATAGTCGAAGAGGATCAGGATCAACAGATTTGGAAGGTAGTATAGATGTAACCAGGGATAGGCGCGATAGAGGGGGGGGTGAGATGGGGGAAGCGTGTGTGGACAAAATCGACTGTTTCTTCGGGAACTAAGAAGCTCATTCCAGGAAAAGAAGGCAGGTAATAGTGGAGTGAGAGAAAAGGGAGAGGCCAGAATCTTGGTTCGAGCAGCAGCAGAATAAAAGAAGACCACAGGCACCAAGATCTAGGATCAAGAGGAAAGTGGCCTCGTCCATGCCATCTCGTACGTTGATAAAGAGAGTTAGGAAGGAGGCCAGTGAAAGGCAACCTGATGCCAGCAGAGCATTTCCAGGCCCATCACGTCTAGAGGAGGCAGGATATTCACGGTCCAACCATTCCCGTCCATCCAGCAGGAGCGCCACTGCCCTTACAATCTTCGGAGCCGACGTCGAGTGGAAAGCCGCAAGGAGCAGAACAGACCGGCCCTGGGGGAACCTGTCAACTGCATGAAGTACACACGGAGTAAAGGAGAACCAGGAGGACGGACCAGATGGAGAACCGCCTTAGGACAAGGTTGGCCAGTACAGAAGCGGTAGCAAGTGATGGAGCCTATGCAGAATGGATATAAGAATTGCCAGGTTATATCATTCTATTTTATTTTTTTTCCCTCTGACAGACAGTTCAGAGTATTTCCCATGTGAGCTATTCTCAATTTTTTTTCCGTAAAATATAAAGTGTACAAAAGTTGTCATTGCATTGTGTGCATTTTTCTTATTGTTTGAAAGATAAACTTTTGTACGTAAAATTTTTCCGAATTGTGGAAAACATTTGTTGTTTGCATTTGTTTTGCTACGCATTAAGACGGCTTTATATGTGAGAATTACTTGTATTGTTTGTTGTAATATATTGTATGTTTGAAGTGTATACATTTTTGTGTGTATTTATTAAAGTGTATAAGTATTATCTGGTTTCGGGACGCGACGTAATTAGGATAACTAATAATAACACTAACAGCGCAGCGCGATTGGTTGGGAGTTTTTGTAAAAATGAAACCAGATTAGGGTTGATTGATATGGATATATATATATTGGATATAAGGTCTACCATATTTGTAAATATGAAAATTGTATAATGTCCATGTGGGTAGAATGTCATATTTTTGAATCAGTATTGATCAAGTTTCCTTTCAGGGTGGCAGTGCCTGAAACCTTAGCTGTAGTAAGAAGGTATGTATGGTGGCTGACAAAGAAGGATACTGTCGTGTGAAGAATTGTGATATGTAAAAAAAATTTATTAGTACTTAAGTAAAGTGCATAATCTAGGATTTGTCTTCCTTGTTTCAAGGTTTTTCCCTATGTTCTCGCCCGAATGGGATGCACTGTAGGGATGTTCTGTGCAAGACAGTGATCAGTAGTAGAGTGTCCTTTAGAGTAGTGAATTTTGTAGGTGCTAGTTGAATTAAAATTGATAAGTTATGGAGTTAAAGTTTTAATGCAGGTTCATCGTTTTTAAGTATTAAATATTTAACGTAATTTCTATCGGGTCGTTTAGACCCTCGGATAAATCCCGTTTTCTTCTCAGAGGGGGTTGTGACGGATCTATACACGACTCTACTAACCCCTCTAGGAACATTTAAGGAAAATATTTAATTCAACCAACTTTCACAGAGTGAAGAAATCGTGATTATGCAAATTAAGTATATTATATAAATTTATAAATTCTGTATTCGCGAGTTGGTTGGTTAGTTGGAGAGTGAAGGATCATGAAATGATTAAGTGCATTTGTAGTTTAGCAATTGAAGCTTTCTGAGAGAGGATCAATCGACGGTGATTAAATCTGGATAAGGATCGCCTTCAAGGACTCATGTGTGGTGAGTGTCGACTTCATAAAAGTACAGCTATCGTGATCCTTATTTATATAGAAGTTTAGCTTATTAGTGCTCGACGTAGTTTATATTGAGCTTGTTTAAGTTATCGGGGAATCAGTTTAGGTTCCGTATTATTATCCCCAGGCTAGAGAGTCTCACCTCCGCGCTCTGCTATCTGATCTGTTATCTTAATTAGATTAGTATTGTGTCTGATTGATATTTTGGTGACAATAAAATAATTAGAGTGAAACATGTCTACAGATTATTCAGTTCCTCCCACACACCTAGGCGGGTCCGAGGGTAGACAAGGAGGTTCAAAGGGAAGCAAGAACCAACAGGCATTACAAAATGAAAAAAAAATTGAAAGTTTATATGGATCAAACACAGGAGAAACACCCCATTCAAAATATGTCAAAAGGGGCCTGGTCATTTGTTTACATTTTTATTTTCCATAATTTAGTGTAATTTTATCAACAAACATATAAGTATTATACATTTACAGATTCAGAGAAATATGCACTATTTTTCAGAGCTAAAATTGAAAAATCGATTTTTTGAAAGTATATGATGCTCTGGTACAATTTTTTTCCCTTTTTCCAAACTGTCATGGTTACTTGGAATTTGTGACCTGTAACGTAAAGTAAAAAGTTAAGAATTAACAAAATTAAGTTAAAAGTTAAATTTTTTCCTCTTACCAATCATTTCATTTAAATCTAAGGTGTACGGTTCGAAACGTTTTATAAACAATTAATATTAAAAAATATTAAAGTCAATTCCTACTTAAGTCAACAAAGAAAAACTTTATTTTAGTTACTTTTTATTCAATTTCTACTATTAGCTCACTCACTCTCACTAACTATTTATATGTATTTAATTTATATATATATATATCTTGTTCAAATATTCAGTCGTTAATAAAATACTTTCTATTTATCCAATCAAGTTCAAATAAATTGATTTAAACTTGTATTTGATGACGATGTTAATACATTTTTTTACATATTAAGTCATTAATTAACAGTTAATTAATTAAATTTCTTACCGGTTTTCAACACCAAATTAGTTTTGTCTCCATTGTTGTAACAATGTAACTGTTAAAACAATGACAAAAGTTGGTTTCGAAAACCGGTTTTTCAGCCTAACTTGCCAAACCAGGTGTGCATTGTTACAAAAATGCAGAAAAATTGTGCTCTTTTCAATTCCCACTATTAGTTCATTCTCTCCTTAAATATGTATATAATAATTATATATATATACTCACATTTTCAATCGTTAATAAAATACTTTCTATCCATCCATTCAAAGTAGGAATTGATTTAAGAAACTTTTATTTTTATAATTTTTTCTATTTCAAATGGTAATTTACTTTCTATGATACGCATGTACAATAGGATGGATCTGGTACATAGATGAAGGGGGAAATAAAATAAAAACTTAATTTTGATGTGAAGCACTGCCAAAATCAGTCTTTTTTACAGTAAAAAGTCGAAGCAATTTTTATTAAAGAAAAGCAGGTATTTGAGTCCCTTTTTTTCCGAAAATTTAACCTTTTTGTTTCATGGATTCGTTATTAAAAAAAATTTAATACATAATATTAAGATAATTTATTCATTAATAATATTAATTTGCGATCCATGTTTCACCTACCATCAATTATATTTAATATAACTGGGATGTATGCTAACATTTTATTTACACAACTATCGCAGTCTAGGTCTATTGAAATTATTTGAAGTAAGAATTTCCTTTCTTCTATGTTTTGTTTTTGTAGCTACTCATGTTGAGAAATATTTTTCACTTAAATACTTTGTGGGAGAACTCCTGTGTATTTTCATGAATTTGTAACCTAAAATTTAGATTTTAACGTCGATAAGTTTGTGATAACGGTTGGTTTCCTCTTACATCCAAACCCTCTTGTCTACCTGTAAACCCGGCTAGATGTGTGGGAGAAACAGAATAATCCACAGACATGCTTTCAATCTAATCAATTTATTAATTCTTATGATCAATCAGACACTAATTAAGGTATATGATATATAGTAGAGTGTGGAGGTGAGATTCTATAACAAGGGGATACTACTACAGACCCTTAACTGAATCTAAGACAGCTTAAATACGCTCAAATATAACTACGTCGCACACGAATAAACTAGCTTCTGCGTAATCAAACGCACAGTACCTGAACCTTTTATGCATCGGATCCTACACTGGAAACTTGCAGGTGCTCTCTTCGGCTTGTTCAAATGTCGTTGGCTCCACGCTCTGTAATCTTTAACTAATTCCACTCCTTTTCAATCTTCTACTAACAACTAATTTTCAAACTTTATGCTAATTCCTACTTGCGCACTCCAACGTATCAACTTCAGCGTGCCAACAACAACGTGTCAACAACTCACTGCCAACTCGCAAAAACAGAATTTATATAATATACCTCATTTATATAATCACGTTTCCTTACTCGATGAAGGTTGTTTGAAATAAATATTTACCTTAAAGATATAAGAAGGGATTAGTGGAACCCCGTATAGATCCGTCACAAGTTGTCCCCTTTTCTTCATTATAAGTATTTTTCCCCCACAAATGAAAGAAAAGAACAGGCATTTTATATTAGAAAACTATTTAGTTTGGCAAAAAAATGTACTAACAAGTATAAAATCATTTTGTGGAGTTCGGTAGAGTAAACAAAAGAGTATTCACAATCTAATGGGTAGTACATCTTAAGAAAAAAATTTAATATTCTATTATAATAAAATTTAAAAAGTATTACACAAAATAAAGTTATATTATATGAATAAATAAAATTTTCAGTTTTAATGACCGGGATGAACTTTAGTACTTGTAGTCATACAAACTTCATAGGTGTGATGGTTAGTCTGTCCCTACCATCAGTGTACGAGAGTTAGAAGGAAGATTAGTCATAATCAAAACAAACACAATTTATTTACATGTCTCAACAACCTAACAAACTTGAACAACCCAAGATTAGGAAATGTACCTTAAACTAATTAATAGGGAAACAAGAGCGAGGAAGACGATATAAGTAAATTTAATAACTTACTTCAGTAATGTCTTATCCGTACATATTCCAATAAATGAAGATACGTTCCAAGTTAAACTACTTCAAGCCAATGCTAATCCGAATTATTAATCTAATTGACAAATCGTCAATCTTAAATATTAAGCACATTATCTACTGAACACTTTTGTCTAGCTTTCTATCACCTTACATTAATCCTCACTGCTATCATTTAGCTTCTGACCTCTCTCTCCCGTCGAACTCGAAAGTTAATGCTTAAATACATGACATAATTTACATAGACAGCGTCTTCTTCTTCGTGAGAAAGTTTTCAATTGAATAATATTTAAAGAAAGGTTTTCACCCAAGAGGATTATTAGAAGGTACGCTGATAGACCCGTTACATAATCCATTTTGCATATACATTTATAATTATCTTTCAATTTTGTTTTGACTTGTGGAACCCCTGGGTATGCCGTGTGGAACCCCAGGGCTCCGTGGAACATAGTTTGAAGACCACTGCCGTAGAATAACTTCCCCGAATATGCAGGTTTCGATTAATTATAATTTGTTTTTCACCATATAACTGCAATTAACCTTAATATACAATCTTTATGAAATAAAACGTTTGATATAATAACATATATAAAAACTCAGGGTTTATCGTATTATTTTTGTTGATTTCTTAGGATTGGAATCAATCTTCTATTTTTGTTATAGATATAATAAACTTTTTTACACGAGTTATTTTTATGCGTATCCTTTATAGAAATGCATGTATCGCGTAAAAACAAAATTAGGTGTATATAGCAATATTCTTATAAAACGAAGTATTTTGCGATCATTTCATATTACTTTTTTTATGTCAGTACGTAACATAAAATGCTTTCCAACCCTCCAATGTTTACTCAGACTTCACTTTTATTGCGCCAATAATTTTTTATACCATTGTAGTTCGTTTCGTTTTATTTTCTTAAGCACAAAACCGTAAAACTATCGGAATGCCTAATCATAATTAGAATTCTCTGACGGTAGAAAATACTATGGAATAAAAAACTGTGTGTGTGTGCGTGCGTTGTGTGTGTGTATAAAATAGTTTTGTTGATTTTAAAGCAAATTTTTTAGTTTAAACAATTTATAAATATAGAAAAAAAGCAACTCACTCACTCTCTCATCTCCGGAACTATTAAGAACAACTGCAACCTTTATCAAGTCCTTTATCCGGAAAAATCTCACTCGAGATCTCCGGAACTATCAGGCTTATAACACACCCACCTCGGGTTGTTCGAGCAAATATCAGCCATAGCACTTTTAAACACAATTTTATTTATCCTTTTTACTGAATCAACGAACACAACTAAGGGTAGGAAATGCACTCAATAACCGGAAGAGCAAACACGAAAGCTTAATGCTATTAACATATAATTAAGATTTACTTAACTGACATCTCGAGCACTCTTGACTTTTACACTTTAGTTCTCTGTAAATACCTTTGTTAACTCCGGTCTGAAAACCTTTTTGCAATTTAATCACTCTTATCAACTCCAAGGAGGCATCATGGAAAAAAATTCCTGTTTTTCAACTGTTAGAAATGCAGACTTCAAGCCGGCAAGCGTGTTTCTTTTGTTTCTTGAGGAATCATTAAAAATGGGCTTCGGAGAATTAGCGTGGGGAGGGGAGAGTGACCGTATCTTAAAAATAATTATACTGCTACTTTGGAAATGCAAGTGCTACCCATTTTAAATCCAAGGGGCGAGAGCTAAAAGTATGTTCCAGCTCCTTTTCACGACAACGACAAGTTTCATTGTGTAGTGTCTGTCAGAGTTGTTGAAAATCGAAGTAATCCAAACCACGGATTGGCTGTATGTAATACTTTTATTTGCGTCAAATCTTTTGAGCGACATTACATTTGAAAAATGTTTTCCTCATCATCTTCAATATTTGTTTCTGTATGTATAAGATAAAAAGAAATTATTTTAGAGTATATTGTTATGAATTTTGTAAATAGTGTAAATAATCTGTATTTGGATGTGTAATGAATGCATTTATATTTTTCTATGGGGGTTTAATAAAGGGGGTGGCTGTGTTTTTTCTCTATTTCTTTTCAGAAATAGAAAAAATTCTTCCTTCATTTTATTCAAATCCCTATCAATAGATCTGATAATACTTACACTGATACTAATGACGACATGGCATTAGTAGATATGGATACGGGACCATGTGTGTGTCCCACTTAATACTAACATGAATTACATTGGCCTCCAAAAGTTAAGGAACAACCAGTTTTTTACTCCTTATTTGCAAATGAATGAATGTAGAAACACCACATTTGGATGACATGTGCACAAAACAGTTATGTATTGACTGCAAGATAGAAGTTTACATAACTAAAATTCAAAAATGATTTACAACAAAAAAAGCAATCTCACTGTGAAAGTCCATTTTTGGAAAAATTAATAATCAGTTTTATGTGGTAAAATGTCATAGAAACATAACAAAAATGGGTTTAAATAAGGGATATTCCCACCCCTAGCTTGAATGCATTGGCAGCATCGAATTTTCATGCTGTCAATTAAGCTGTCACCGAAATGGGAAGCCAATACCATACACGGAGTAGCTTTGTTCCAGCTCTCCTAAAGACCTTGAAGGAAAACTTAAAGCCAGCAACCTGTCTACCAAGATAGTCCCAAAGATGCTCTATCAGATTTAAGTCTGGAGATCAAGCTGACCATTCCCTTCACTCCAAACCAAAACCCTCAATATGTTCCTCAACAATTACAGCTCGGTGAGGTCGTGCATTATCATCCATCAGAATGAAGTCATTGCCAATTTCACCGGCATACGGGGGGACAGATGAATCAAGGATCTCATCCCGATATCTCACACCAATCAGACCTGCATGTGTTCCTCCCTGGAACACATGCAGGTCAATATGACCACCGAGTGAGATCCCTGCCCAAACCATTACTCCATCACCTCGGTAACTGTGTCTTTTAGCAGTGTTGGATTGATGATATCTGGTGCTTCGTTCCCTCCAGTGAGCAGACGTCCTGAATCGCTCTCCAGTGGGAATCTGGAATCGTCTGTAAAGAGTACAGAAGCCCATCGCTGTCTGGTCCAGGAAACGCGTGTTCTCTTGCCCAAGATAAGAGGGCCCAAGATTCTCTGTCGTCTGTTGAAGGTACACACACAACTGGTCGCCTTGCATAGAGATCTGAATTGTGAAGACGCCTTCGCACCATACTAGCGGATATTCTTCTTCCTGATGCTACAGAGGGGTCTGCAACAAGTTGCGGAACAGAAATCCTTCTCCTTCGGGCCGAAGGAGAAATAAAACGGTCTCCTGCAGGCGTTGTAGCTCGTGGTCGGCCTGGAACATGTCTTCTGGACACAGATGCTTCGGTTTGATATTGATTTCAGAGACGGTGGACCACGCTACGAGACACATTAAGACGCCTAGCAGTACCAACCTGTGATAACCCATTTCCATCCGACCTCCCTCCACCTTAACGAATCGGGCAAACGGCTTCTCTCAGACATTGCGAGACCCCACTGCCTATTGTCAACAAATATGCTAACAAAAGTTGTAAATAAACAAAAGTTACACGCGTAGATAGGAAGGCATGATATATGCATATTTTTCTCTCACTCATATATATCTTTTCTTTCCAATTAAAAAAAGTATTAGCTATTGTTTTTGAATAAATTTGTATAAAGTTCGTTTTTATCATTTATATAAACTATAAATTGTATTGTTACTGTCATTTTTTTACGGTGAGCTTCAAAAAACATGTTGTTCCTTAACTTTTGGAGGCCAGTGTATTTCAGTTTTAGTTCATTTTCTAGGGCAGTATGTACACATCCAGCGATAAAAAGAAAATGCTAAATATGCGTCAAATTATTATGCGCACAAACTTGAGGGAACTTGTTGTAACTGAATGAGACCGAACTTTCTAGTACACCTAATATTTCGTTCACTTGAACTTAATTTTACAACAATTATCTAAATCATGTAAATAATAAACCAGTAATTAAGTAATTCTTTTGAAATCTGAAATAGTAATTCGTATTAATCTACATTCTATTTAATTATTTATCCAAACTCCGTGCTTTTTGGCTTCTTGACCATTTTACGCCGAGCCTCCCAACACCGACTGATCAGTCGGGTAATGACGGCGAACGTTGTTACCACATTTAGCACCATCCGGGCAGCACGTGTTGCTTGAATGTACATTTTAACGTTTTTTCTCTTCGCGCAGTACTTCGAACCTTAAACGAAATAAAATTAATACACCTATTATTAGTCTGGGCTCTAATCAACAGTACTTTAAACAAAAATAAATAAATATTTGTATCCCACGATACAATACACTTATCAATACCAAAAGAGCAAAACAAAAGTGTAAAAATTAATAAATTGGCTATAAAATTTAGAGTAGAGTACATTCATATATTTTACGACATTGACTTAAGAAATGGTGCATTAATTTAAGTGTGATGTTTACTTATTGACAACAATAATTATGAGATAAATTAAATATCATAATAGAATTTCTTGTTGACTCAAGAGTGTTCTAAGTAGATTTGATCTCGTAAATGAAAAACTGTTCGTAGTATAAAAGGTAAAGTCTTCCTTGCTTCCCTACCCAGAACCGAAAACACAGTTCTTTTGTTTGTAACTTCCAGCGTAGTGTGAAAACTTCGAAGATGTCTTCCCTTTTGCAACTCATTTTCATGATCCTCGCCTTTGTGGCCATGATGAGTAAGTATGCATTTTATATTTTTGTAGACGCAACAGGCCCGCTTCGCTGCTTTTTCCTGACGTTGTACAAATACGTTTTCTTAAGTTACTCATATCTAAGTCCTGGCACATTAAGCCTTCGATTTTACAGAAAGCATACTTCTAGTCCTCGCCTCTTGTGTTAAAAAAGACAGGACTTGAATTCATAAAGTGTGAACTATTTTTATCTTTTGTATCTCAATAACCCTTCCCCCTCAAAGTCGATGTCCGCAAAAGTCATTTTTAGTGGATATCTATTTAACAAAGGAAACTTGCTTACCAACATTCCCAGTCGGATAGTTCGAAAACGGGATTTTTTTACCTAAAAACGCCCCTGTAATCCTCTTTCGGGATCGATTTGAGTGAAATTCGTTCTTCGCTTATCTTTATTCAACAAAAGGAACATGCCTACCAAATTTCAATTCTGTAGGCTTAATAGTTCAGAAACGGAAATTTTTATCTATAACGTCTCCGGAACACCAACTCATCTTAGCTGTTAATTTCCACAAAACACTCCACAGATCTCTAATGAACAAAATAAACATACCAGCTCAATTTCTAGTCTTTAGATCAAATACTTCAAAACGAAAAAAAAAAAAATTTCATCTAAAACGCCCCCGTTACCGCCTTCAGGAGTCAGCTTCCTAAAAATTCATTCTTAGCAGATCTCTACTCAGCATATATATATATATATATATATATAGGTATAAGGTAAATTGGGGGAAGCTCTGCCACATTTAAGGATTTTTCGATTAGTACATTGAAAATTGAGGCAACAAGACCATGAAAAAAATACACTTTATTTTTCAATGTGTATAGTTTTTGGTTATGTATACAAGTTAATTCTGTTTGTGGTATGAAAATAAATAAGAAGTTTAATGTTAAAAAATTCATTTAACTGTGGCGTATTTCCCCATGTATATGGGGAAGATGCCACCAGTCATGGAGTAAGATGCAACAGCACCACAGTAAATTAAAAATAAGACAAACATTGCCAAATTTAATGTGAATTAACAATAACTATAGAAAAACAAAAAACAAAATTTAATTCTTTCATGATTAGTTTGCTAAAAATAATAACACTACAGGTTCGAATGATAGTTTACACATTATTTCACTCAGTTATCATTGCAATCTTCTAGCAACCATTTGTTACATTCGATGCACTGAATCCAGTCACACTTGGGACCTTTTTTGCACATAAGTACCCTTAAAACACAGCACAAATGTCATCATTATTATCCTCATTAAAACTATCACCCCGGGTATCTAGGGAAATTTCTTCACTTGAGAATGACTAGCTGACACGTCTCTTTTTCTTCTGTTTTTTTTTGAAGGTTTCTTGTTATTTAATTTGCCCTTACCAGCCTTTACTAGCTTTCCTCGGACCTTTTCTCTCACAATTTGTGATTCAATTAAGACTTCTGATGCTTGTTTTTTACACCCAAATGGTTTACATTTTCTGACCAGAGGAATGATGCTAATTGCTTCTAGACAGGAAATCCAGTGTTCTTTGCTGGTCGAGGCAACCGATGGTGATAGTCCACTGCCACTAGCTCTACTGGGGAAGCAATTGCTGGTGTAGGCATGCCCCATGCTCCACTTGTGGAAGCTACAACTGTATCATTACCATCAGAAAAACCAAACGCATGCTTGCTTGCTATTGGATTGCTTGTGGGTTATAGGGGTAAATCCCAGCAGCTGAAAACCCAAAAGTATCATTTTCTACTGTGGCTAAATTGCTCCTAGTTGCATTCAGAAGAGATCCAAACTAAAGACTTGACACTTTACGATTTGGCTTGTTGTGTATCAAGGAGCTCAGGGTTTGTCGTCAATATATATTTCAGTGGTTTATAAAGCGAGCGATCAAGTAACTGTAAATCCTGGGTGATGTGGCTTGGAAGAGAAAAGAATTACAGTAGAACGTCGTTTATCCGAACGTTTATTATCCGGAGCGTCAAATATCCGAACTAAAGTCCGGATACGTTTCCGAACAGTTCAATTCTCAACAGTTGTTTCGTGTCAGGCCAAAAGTGACGGGAAATCCCAAGGTGAGGTAAATTTGGGGAACTTCAGTTGTGTTATTTGGTAAACATCTGCGCGGAATATTAGGTCAGTTTGTTTCCAAGTGAGGGGATATATACCTGCTCTTTTGTTGAGTTTTGTTGATGTATAAACCTGGATGGCATGTTATGCAGCAAGCTGTGGATTTCAAATGCTAAATGTTGACGAGATTGTGACTTCCGTGCAAGAAGAATCCGACCCTGTCGACGATGAAACTGATGAAGATGAGGACAACAACAACAACGAAATTATAGCAAGGGTTCATTAAATTTGACGTGTTTTCTGCGTTAGAGACAGCCATGGAGTGGTACGAACCACAATCAGAGTGCTGTCCTACTCAACTACTGCTGCTGAAGAGAATCAGAAACCTTGCAGTGAAAAAACGAAGGTGTACAATGGTACAGCGAAAAATAATTGATAATTTTCCACAATTAAGGTAAAATTGCGACATTTTGCACCTATTTTGCTTTTTCTTCAAGCACATTTCCCGCATGTGATGATTTTCAATATTTGTATAGTGTCCAGTATCACATACTGCATGGATCGCATTCGGTTTTCGGTTATCCGAACAATCGCGTATCCGAACTATGTCCGATCCCAATAGATTCAAATAAATGACGCTCTACTGTACGTCATTTTCTGCAGCTAAATCTAATACTGGAACATCTTATCAAAGGGAGATGCATGACTATCTAAAATAAGAACTTTTCCAGGTTTTATCCTAGGGATAAAATGATTCGCCAGAAACTTCATGAACACATTTGAGTTGATGTTTCGTTCTTCTCTATATGTGAACCTGGCGGCATGCCATCTTCAGGCTTCTTCCGTTTACCTTTAAAAATACAATATGGAGGAAGGAAACTATCCCTTCGGGATTGTAGTATGCCGCTACAGGAAGGGTGTCAAACTCAAAGGCTAACTTTGGCCAAGCAAACATGGTTAAATTTTAGGTGGGCCGCAAGAAAAATGAATATGAATATTCATAGAAACGTAGGTTTATTTTGAGTAATACATTACAATAAACATATATATTTTTTAAAAAATTTAATGTTTACGGTGTGTGTGTGTGTGTGTGTCTTGATATCTCTTCTCTGCTACTTTCATACTTCAGGAGAATTTTTTTAATCTACATATTATCATGTGCCAATATATTGGCCGGGCCGCAAAGATGTTCGTTGTGGGTCACGAGTTGGCACCCTTGACTGCAGTTATGGTCTATCCCTTCTCCCCTGACGTGAGATGGTGGATATTACGCGATCCTTTCTTCTCAATAACTTTCCCCCGCGTTCATTATTCATTTGAAGATCACACTCTTCTAAGTAATAGATCTTCCTTGGATTTGCTAAAAACGAATTTTCATTCAGAACGGTCTACATCGGGCTGAAGTAGGAGTCGACTTCAGCCCTGCACATTGATAATCCTTGTCCTATGGAGATCCCTTGTGAAATCCTCACAGCATAACTATTAGTTGTAGTTATATTTCATGCAATAATACACATTGTTATGAAATGAAAAAAAATTAAGGTTCATTTCATTTATTTATCAATGCCACACACACTTATTTCCTTATTGCTGCAGTGTTATGGCTGTTTCTACATGCATTGTATGTGTAGCGTTAGGCGAAACTTACTTATATTGCTAATGTCTCATTTAAAATGACAATTACGTTTATGAACTTTAAATATAAAAGGAAAGGAATAATATAAAAGTTGTATTCACCACACTTTAAATGCTCCCAAGATCAAAAAATAATGCCGATTAAAATCGAATAATTCAGATAAATTCACAAGCCACACTCAATGTCGACCCAGACTCTTCACACAAGTGGCTCAAAATTGCCGTCTATCGACGCATAAAAGTAGTATTAACAAACTAGAGTCTTCCCTCGAATTAACTTATATGCCTACAAAATTCAAAATCTGTAAGCTGAATACTTCCGGAGATTTCGTGATAAGTAAATGAGTGAGTCACTTTTTTCATACGTAGACACTTTGTAATAAGTTGTTCTTGAGCAAATAGGATGAGAAATATATTCGTGACCACTTATTTATCAGTTTCATTTGTATACTAAAATGCTCGCAGAATCATTTAAAGATATCGAATAAATATCGAAAGAAATGTTTTTGAAATTAATATAATAACAAATAAATAGTTCAAGCTCCAATAATCATTTTTTAAAGATAAATAAACGGTTTTGTGAAAATATCGAAGTGAGACTTAAAGATCTTTATGTAACGGGGGAAAAAATTAACATTCGTCGAAACACTGTGCAGAAACAAAATGTTTTAAGGTAATCAAAATGTTAATTGTATACTTTTAAAGCCTATATGTATACACAATTTTATTTAATTTTTTTTTCTTTACTTCTTTCAGGTGTTGTCTACGGTAAGTGAAATTTTGAAAATGTTGCAATATTTATAAAAGCATATATCTTCATAGCATACATTCTTCGGAATCAATTAATAAGGTCTATTTTTAATATGGAATATCTTAAAATTAAAGACATTCCATGCTAAAATTTAATTTTATCTTTGCATGTAAATTTTTTTTCTTGAAATGAATTATACTGTACCAATAATTAAAATGAAGCATTAAACTTACTGGATGTAATAACTATATTAAGTGTAGTTATATATATATATATATAGTTTGACATTAAAAAAATGTCGCTCTAGATTCAGACAAAACATTAAGCAAAAATTAAGTTTTGAATTTTTAATATTTTATTCCAATTTAAATGAAGTAATAAAAGATTATGTTTGCCGTAACAATCAATAACCTGCCGTAAGATTACAAAGGTATGAAATGGTTTTCCCCTTCTGTATATATAACCCTTATTAAAGTTTAAAATAAGCAGAGCATATTGTTTGACAAAATCAATTTTTTTACGAAACTTTTAATAATAATTATCAAATGAGTAAATATTTTTCTCGTTGAGAATAGATAGATTTTTAGTCGATTTTTAAGTAAAAAAAAATGTAGCATATCTAAACCTAACATAAACAGTTTGTTGATTCCCTTCTTGATCGTTTGGAATATGGAATAGAAAAAAATAAGTTCTTTTAAAAGAATAGGAGAGAAAGAGTAAAAGAAAACTACGAAATTTTCTATCAATAAAATGTAATGTTTAAAATCTTGGAACTAATTTGTTATCAGTACACTTGCGCCAAAGTCTTTCTGGAGCAGTTTTGAAAATGCGCCAAATACGATTTTGGCTCCCAGTAGTTTTCAATCCAAGATGGTGGCTCTTCACTAAGAACTCGACATGAAAATAATTTAAAAGGATAGATTATTCCCGATGAAAGAGTTTAATTACATTGATTTTTAAAACAAAAAAGAATAATCAAGTAAAAATGTACTTACTTTTTTGTGTGGGACAAAGTGAAAAAATGGGACTACCAGAATTTTAAAAAAAAGAATATGAGAAATTTAAAAATGATTGGGAGAAAAGCAGAAAATATTATAAAAAAATAGAATGTGGGGAAAATTAAAAGAAAAAATAATAATAATCACGGAAAATAAGATTCCGAGTTCTTTATGAATTCCCTCGAACGAGGAACGTTTAAAAATTTATTTATCAAAATTACAAGCAAAGTAAAGTGGAAATTCGTAATTATCTATCATCAAAAAAAATTGCGACTGGTAGATTTATTGTTGTGGTCAAACAAATTTGCCCCATAAGATACGAAAATAAACCATACGGCCGTCAAATTTCTTATCCTCTGTCTCTAAACAATTTTCGGTACTTTCCCATTTAATTTGTTTACTTATCGTATTTTATGACGGCCGAATATAAAAATGAGAGCAAATAAAAACAGAACTCTTAGAAAACAAAATAACAAAAAATGCGAATTTGACAAACCTTTCCGTTCATAAAAATTAAAAGAGGAGCTCGCCTATTCTTTTAAAGGAAGATCCTGTGGTACTTACCAATATTGTTCGAAGCATCCATGTTCGAATAAATGACCGAAGACGAAAGCGCAAATTAAGCAACGTAAAATATGAAAATGGGTAAATTTTTAAAAAATAGAATTAAAATTGCTTGAATTTAATAGGTTACCACTATAAAAATTGTTTATTATAAACTTGATAAGGATGGCACAACCACGGTACCAAACATTAATAATCAAGGTAAACATATTGTAATATTATCGCCAAACTTGATGAATAGGAACAACTTGGCGTGATGTGACCATATTTTCTTAACATTTTATACTGATTATACCATTTTTTAATTGCTCTTCTAATATCGCAATTTTTTTTGTAGCACATCATCATGATGATAACCCAGTAGGAGGTAAGTAGTTAATTGATACAAAGGAAAGGACAATTTTGTGTAAAATAAGTTTACAGTTTACGAAGTTAAATTAAGTTTTACACTCACAACAGTGTAGCTTAAAAAGTTCCTTACATAACTGCCCTATTATTGTAACATAATCAGAATAAGTACAAATAAGTAATTACAGTTATGTAACAGATCTATTCGTCCGCACTTTTTGTTCCAGTGTACCACATTGGCAGTTTTCTAGTATAATGTTTCTTCAAATAATTTTTTTTTATTCGATAAAAACTGAAACCTCATTTCGCTTCATTCGAAGCTTCATATTTGATAAAAACTAAAGCCGAAAAGTGAAGCTTAATTTATATTCCCTTTTCAGCAAAACGCGCCTAAAGAAACGCCCCTCATTTCAAACAAATTAACTAATATTTATATTCTTAAAATCCGGGAGAATCCATTTCATTGAGAAGTGCTGGGAATGGATTGAGATATAACACTAGTCTTTAAACTGTTTAGATGTATAGAGTAACTGCTTTAGCCGAAGAGTTACGAACTCATGCGCGACATACGTTTCGTTCCACAGAATCGTAGGTTCATGTTGGTTTCGTCGTGTACAGGGGCTGATGAAACTTAAATCCGTCGAGGCTCTAAGATTTCCTGTGGCTCAAAATTACAAATCAATCGCCAACAGACCTCCGCAGTGGTTTTAGTAAATCAATCAATTGAAAAGAATATAAGTAGCACACTTGTCGTGAAAGTCGCGCTGGCGCTCTCACTGAATGGTTATAAATATAGACATATTTACAAAAAATAATTTTACCGGCTCTTGCATTTTTTTATTTATCGGTGCTTACGCATTATACCATAGACCAACTAAAGCAAATAAAAAAACGTCGCCGATTCAGAAAAATGTCGCCAAATGCTGCCATCCTTATTATTATTTGGTTCAAAAATTCGCGAATACTACACTTTTCCACTATTGGGTGCAGTTCGCAACCTTTGGTGACGTCTATTGATTTGACAAAATTGGTCGACGGTATAATACGTAAGTACCATTATATATACAGGGTGTCCAGCCTTAATGTGACCCAATAGCTAATTCCCGAACCGTTCGGTTTAGATATGCACTTCCAATTTGAAAAATGTTTTTAAAAAAGTAAAGCATGTTTTTATGTGCTTTTCGAACCAAACAACCCATTTAGAAAAAAATTACAAAAATTAACTTTTTATACGGTTTCCAGGTCCTATCACTTATATTTAATAAAAGATGCAGTACACAAAAACAAAGTAAACACAAAAAGTTTCATTTTATTACGATAAAAACTGACCGAGTTATGCCTACATAAATTTGAAGCATCGGAGTTGCTCAGAAAAGGGGGTCGTATATAAATTGAGTTTAGAGAACAGTAATTCACTATCTACAAAAAGAGCAAAAGAAAACATCATAGTTATTTTTAAACATAGAAGTAAACATCATAGATTGACAATTTGCATTGCTGTATGGCAAACAATAAAAGTTAAATTAAAGAAATACAATTTGTACCGAAAAGATTAAAACAGCTTGTTTTAACAAATAGCAGCAAAATAATATAGGATTTTCAGTTCAAATGTATAGCATAATGGGGAACGACAGGCCAATCATTATTATATCAGAATGACCAAATTAACTTAAATAATGTTGAAGGCACGAGGTGTGGCACGATACAAGGGGATACGTCTATGACAACTCCAAGTTTATACATGCGTTGAACAGCACGGGCAATTGTACAATAAGATGGATGTCTTCGAGTGGGAAATTTAATGGCATAAAGTCTTGCCGCCTCTCTCTTATTTCGATTACACTGCCATAAAATAGTACCATTTCGCAGTATTCTTCATTTGTATACATCTCGTTCTCCCGTACTAGAATTCGTAATATTAGAATACGATTGTATGCAGTTGCAAGTGACTACACAACAGATTTTTAACGTTCGTCATGATCAGCAAAAACGCAGCAAATCAGACTGAAGCCGCATCATATAAGTGTATTTTTTTGGAACTGCTTTTGAAACGTTTTCTTCGACCAAAATATTTTATATTTTCTATGTTTTACACGTACACAGAATAAATTTTATTTCTTAAGTTCTCAATTGTTGTATTGTTAACGTATGCTTTTAAATTTAAAAATGATTTACATAAAAGTGACGTGCAAGAGTGAAAGTTTCCTGGCAGAGTTCCAACTAATTTCACTTTGGAGACGGCCCCTTACTAGCTTCTTGAAAATGGCCGAGAAAATGGAGAAAATATGTGTTTTTTAAAGTTCCATAACTCGGCCAGTTTTTATCTTAATAAAATGAAACTTTTTGTTTACTTTGTTTTTGTGTGCATTGCATCTTTTCCTAAATATAAGCGATAGGACCTGGAGAGCGTATAAAAAATTAATCTTTGTAATTTTTTTCTAAATGGGGTTTTTGGTTCGAAAAGCACGTAAAAACATTCCTTACCTTTTTTAAAACATTTTTCAAATTGGAAGTGCATATCTAAACCGGACGGTTCGGGAATTAGCTATTGGGTCACATTAAGGCTGGACACGCTGTATATATATATATTACGAAAATATACAAAAAAATAGTTATAAACCTAAGATAACTATAGTCAGGATAGAATAGTCTTAGCCACAGTAGTAATAGAGCTAACTCCTGGCCTTAGGAACCAGGATTGCAGGTTTAAACAATATTTTTCGGCCAGCCAACCTTCAACTGAATTTTCCAATACTCTGGGCCATAGGGAAAGCAAGAAATTTCTAGAAAAGTTTAACTATTATTATAAATAAAACCATAATCTATTACTGTAAAACTATAATATTATAGCCTGTAATAATTACTAAAATATTTTAAAATCAAAGTTAAAACTATTAGATAAAGACTTACCACGTGAGTACAGCAAAACATATTCCCGGGCAATGGACAATAACAGTACCGCATAAAATTATTAAGTTTTGATAAAATAACACTAATACCATATATATACACACATTTAAAAACTCTATATTTTGTTTTAAGATTTATAGAAAATAAAAGTACCACCAAGACATATACAATTAATTCTAAACAAAATATAATATTGTTAATTTACTTAGCTTGAGGCGCCATCTATCGATTAACTGTACAACTAATAACATATTTTTATTTAACTGTTTAATATATATATATATATATATATGTATAGATGTTTCATAGACTAGGTGTTTTAATAAATATAAATTCTGAATTATCGAAAAACAACATGAATAATATTATAGTTTATGCATGTAATGAAAATAGTTCAGGTTTTTATATATACTTGCAAAATCTAAGTTTTTGCAATTTTTCGTCTTGTATTTATCTATTTTTTAATTTTTTTTCCAACAGATGCCGCTGACGCTGCTGAGGATGCTGCTGGCGATGTCGCTAATATACTCTAAAGTAAACTGCGGACAATTTCTTCTTTTGCAATGCAAATGTAATCAGAAGAACATACGAATAAAAGCATTTCAAACTCTTTGCACTTTTCTGTTTGTCTTCAAAACCAATCTATGAAACAACAGGATAAATTCATGTGATGTCATACTCACATGATAACTGCAATCACGTGTTTTCACCCAATCAATTCACGCGCTTCGTTGTTACCAACTTTTGCTTTTCGCAGTAACTTTCTTTTCAACACTATTTATTTGCCAACAGTAATAACACTCATAGGTTAACAAAACAAAATGAACTTGATTTAAAAGTACCCGTATAATGCATATTTTTTTTTAAATCAGAAAACTTTTTGAAGAGTATTAATGTGGGAATCTAACCGAAATCTTCCATAAAACCGAAATATTCCATCTTACCGAAATCTTCCATTCCATGTATAACTTGTTTATGTATGGTATGTCTTGTCTAGGGGTTTTTACGATGTATCGGTTAACATTAAAAAAAATAAACAACATAATTTAAAGACACTAAATAATTTATTATGAGTTATAGAAGAGTATTTACTGGGGGAATATTTACAAAATAGAAATTAGAACACATGCAGGCATTTAAAAATATAGGAAAGTTAGAGATCTCCCCACCGTTAGAGATTAAATAAAACTCATTATGCTGGTGACTTACCGCCTAATGTCGGCGAACTGGCGCGGATGCACGAAAACGGTGCTTCGTTGTCGAGTGTTAGTGGGTCTCTTGCAAAAAAAAGGTGTGTCGGCGTTTTAATAAGTACGCTAGATGGCGTTGCTGTGGAATGCTGTTTTTGACTAAAATTGACGTCCTCTGCAAAGGGATATGATGTAACCTTTTACAAAAAAAAAGTTCCAAGGGATATCCTACATTAATATTTGAATATCATTAGCCAATCATCAAATTTGAAGTTTTATCTAAATTTTACAAGGATAATGTAACATCTGGTGGGTTCCTCAATTCAGATAAAGACAACTCCTTTTTTTGTCTTTTAGAAATTTTTTATTACGGGACGGCACGGACATTAAGAAATACGGTTATTTATGATTAAATCTTAGGTCGTATTATTAGGGCAACCGACCCTCCAGTTACTGCTAACAATTGTACAAAACGGTAGCTCACCTGCCACTGAGCTCTTACACATAACAAAAAAAAAAAATGTTTCACGTTACAGAGCAGCGCCCTCTAGCTGACGTTTTTCAACACTCCCCTCCAGTGAACTTTTAAGTTCACACAAAACATAAATCAATACAACAAACTAAACAACAAAAAAATTCTAACACTAACTAAGCAATATTACATGACAATTAAAAAAATGAAGAATTTTAAATACATAAACAAGTTATACATTCATTCACTCAATGCAAGATACGAATCATTCTACTAAAATTTAAAAAGCAAATTATATAAACATTCATTAAAAATTCACGTTTACATTGGGAAAAAATTAATGTATGATAAAATGATAAATATATATGACACAGAAAATAATTCAATTTGTTACAAATATTCATTTTCAATTTATAATTATAAATTTCAAAATTATGCAACAGTTTAATTGTTCTTCTTATAGTATTCTTTCAAAGAAAGACTGGAACGACCAATTATTTTACGCAAAAGAGTTTTAATTGTTCTAAAAGGTCTCTCTCATAAGCCTCCCCACCAGTGGCGCACACAAGGGGGTGTCCTAGGGATCCGGACCACCCTCCTTCTTCCAAAGCCCTTGAGTTTGTTTTTTTTTCGTTTGATGATAATCCTATACATATATAATGTAAAATTCAATTAAGTACCTGTAATTAACAATTTATTTTATTAATGAATGCTAATTATTAATTCAACTAGCTGTATGGCCCGACGTTGCACGGGCTTTCTCTACTTTTATAAATTTTCCCTTCCCTTCACAAAATCAGCATGACCAATATTCGTTTTCGAAATTAATTTGACTTCTTTGTTTCTTTCCCCACCGCTAAGCCCGGCGTTGCACGGGCTTTTACCGAGTGTATAACTTAATTCTCATGAGAATTTCCTCTTTCCCACATGGCGTTAAAACTTCTGTGTGGGTGTGTACGCGTACGATGTGAGTGCATGGCTCGGCGTCGCACGGGCTTTTTCGTTTAACATTTACCCTTCCCTTCAAAAAATCAGCACTGTGAATATTATTTTTCAAAATTACTTTGACTTCCTTGTTCCCCCCCCCCCTCCTCGCTTAGCCTGGCGTTGCACGGGTTTTTACAGAATAAATTACTTAATCCCGACGGGAATATCCTATTTCCCTCAGGACGACAACACTTCTGTATGTGCGTACGCACGCAATGGGATTGGTTTCTATAACTATGTCATTAAAATTCCCGTTTTCGAAATTTGCTCATTTCTTTTCGTTGTGAGACGGGTTTCATTCTTTTCCATTTAACCTGGCGTTGCACGAAAATATTCGAATGCATAACATATTGTCATGGAAATTCCCCTTCCTTTATCGAAGTTCCTGGTATGTGTGTGAACGTCATTACAATTCCCTTTTTCGAAATATCTTCCAGATCTTCCTGATGTAACACATATCTGACGAAAAAAAGTATATTATACAAAACTAAGTTATTAATTTTTTTATAATGAAATTGATTTAAAATGTTCATTTAGCAATTAATGGTGACATACCGTTTGCTTAAAAATTGCCGAAAAAGAAAAAATCTCGTTTATTGATATCCATCTCAGTGGTTAAAAAGAAAAGAGGGGGCAGGAGTGAGGTTGTCGAATTTATTTTTCGGGCCATGCCCTGTAGACACTCAAAATCTGGAATTTCGTGGTGGTTTTCCACAGTTAATTAACTGCTTTTTGGCAATTTTAGCTACCACCGAAGAACCGCCGTTAAGAGGAGCGATGCACGATTAATCTGTCGAAAACTCAAACACAGAGCAATAAAATGAAGTCAAATTCAGATCAGTGGGTGGGTGGGGCGAACCCTGGCCATTGGGGATGCAGCAAGTGAACTCAATGGTTGAAAAAGAGAGAAATTACTTTGAATGAATAAAAATCAGAAAAAAAACCTTTTTAAAGGCAAAAAAATATGAAAAGTGCTTTAAAATAATAGAGGAGCATGTTAAAATAAGTATTTATCAGTAAAATTAATTTACGTGGGAAAAATAAACAGAAATGAAGCAACCGGGTTTCCTGGATTCGAACTCAGAGCTAGTTGTTGTGAATCGGCCGTCCTAACCATAAGGCTATGATGACTCGTAGTAGAAGGTGAAAATAGGCTTTGATCATAAATGAAAGTTTGAAACAAAGTAACTTTTAATTGAAAAGGGATCCACAGGTTATTCACATAATAATTGAAAAATTTCGATTAACGATTACATTTAAATGTATTGCAAATAAACTTATTTAAATAATGATATAGGCATAAAAGCGATTAAGTTTTCCGAAAATATTTTAATTATTTTTTTGTTTTATAAAAGAATGTAATATATGGATTATTGAATTAAAGATGTGTGCAAAAAATGGGGGGGGGGGGACTTTTCACTTGCATTTTTTTTTTTTACTCGCCAAATTTAGTGCTTTTGATATATTAATAATACGCAGTTAATAATGAAGAATATATTATATGAACATAGCTTTTATTTTTTTTAAGGAACTTATGCTTATTTGACTGAATAATTCAAAAAAAAATTTTTAAATGGGCAAATTTTGCGTTTTTATTATGAAATTATATGTCAAAAGAAGTTAAATACATTAAGCATTATTTTAAAGTAAACTATAAGTTTTATGAAAGAGAACAAAAATTTTGATACTGATAAATATTTTAAATGAATCTCAGAAATGTATTGAATACATTCTTTCATCTTAATCTGACATCAATATTGATTTAATTTTGAAAATTATATAAAGGAAAAATGACGAAAATTGAAGCAAAAATAACTTTTTCCAGCTCATCGGGAAGTCAGTCTAAATCAATTACAAAATTCCACCCGGACAGACAAGAAAGCGAGTTATATGTAAACAACGATACGAAAATCGAAAAAAGTTGTTTGAAAGTAGAGAACAATAGAGGAAAATACTACAAAAACATCAGAATTAATGTCTTCTTTTTGCGACAATTAAAATTTAAGTATTACAGGATTGTATTGAAAATGACACTATGTTCTATATAATATTCTCATGCCATTTCAAAGCCGATTATATTTGTTTTACAGTAATAAAATATATGTATATATATATATATAGAGAGAGAGAGAGAGAGAGAGATGTGAACTTTACTTTAATAAATATATTACTTCACTTTCATTTTTTAGATGATACGGAACGGGAAAAAATAATATATGCTTCCAAATTGTTTTAGGCTGCTTTGCACTTCATTTAGTTTATAAAATATGAAAATGATGTGAAAGTACGATGTGAAGGAACAATCGATATAGAAAATTATAGATAATTTAAGCAGGAATAAGAAACATTTTGAGGAAACTGAGGGGGAAGGGCAGAGGTGGATTAAGTGGGTGGCGGACCTGGCGGCCGACAGGGGCCCCTAGAGCCAGCAGGGCCCTAAGTTTAATGGATTCCACTTATAAATTCAACATGGAATAAAAAGATCTTGAACCGATATTGCAACCCGTATTTGAGTCGTGTAACAGCCTTAGCTATGATTTTTCCGTATATCTGTATCGTTGCAATCTGTACAAATTTTTCGCATGCGTTTTTCTTTTCTTTTTTTTTTCTTTTTGCCTAAATTTTATTTCGAACAAATGAATACTATTCAAGTCACAATTCAAACAAATTCATTTTTAGTCCACAGCCGGGCTTTAATTACTTTCGGGTACATTTAACGCTGATGGGAAAAAAATCCCAACACCAAAAAAAATATTGTCGACTAATGAATAAATATTGTTTAGGGAACATATTTAATTGATTTAAGTTTCAAGATCACATGTTATTGTAAGCGCTAGTAGAGTCATTTAAAATATGAAATGATGATAAACACATTAAAAACCGGCGTAACTGTCACAATTTTAAATGCAAGCATGCAAACCTGCATGCCATGTGTCGTACAGGTACATGGAATTGCATGTCTGTTGTTCTTGGTCGGTCAATATAAGGATGTTAAATTCTGGTTGTGGATGAAGCTGTCATTATCATCCAATGATGTCCTAATGGTTCCCGATTGGAGAAAGATCTTGTAATCTAGCAGGCCATCGCAAGCATATTCACACCTTATAAAGCATGTTGAGTTATAACAGGGTATGAAGGAGCACGTTATCTTATTGGAAAACACTCCTTGAATGATGTTTATAAACCGCAGTGCAACAGTTTGAATCGCCAGACGGATGTACAAGTTTGCTGTCAGGGTGAGCGAATTAACCTCGAGTGTGCTCCTACAATCAAAGAAAATTGCTAGAGCCAGATCATAACTGTAGGTGCAGACCCAGTGTATCTAGGTAGCAGAAAGATTATTTGCAGGCGTTGACCCGGTCTTCTTCTAATCAATATACAGCCATCACTGCAGTGGCGTAACGTACATCTTACAACCCCCGGGGAGGCAAGTATTCTAGGGCACCAAATCCTGAATGACTATAGCTTGGGGCCCAAACCCGACTTTACATGGTTCCCCTAATATTCTTTGTTACGCCACTGCATTACTGGCACCAAGACAGAAACAGCTTTGATCGGAGAACACAACACATTGCCACTCCACTCTACAATGATCTATAGACATCTCTGAAATCACAGATGTCAATGATTTAGAGCTAATGGTCTGAACGTTACAGGGCGTCTAGCTGGGAGCGATTTCTCAAACGATTGATTTGTTACAGTTTACTGTGTCGCTCTGGTGGCGGAAAAAACAGTAATTTTTGCTGTAGATGCACTACGTTCTCTAGCCATGTGGTGAATACTGCGGTCTTCTCTGTCAGTGGTGGCCCGTGCGTGATTGAACCATAGTTTCTTTGAGGTAGTACCCGCAGGCAGTAAGAGAAAAAAATTATTTTGGGTGAAAGAAGTCGGTTATGATATTTTGAGAGAAAGGAAAATTTCACAGTGAATTCATTTTACATCATATGCGATAAGGCAAGACCAGAACTATTCCGAAGAGCTTAGATTTATGAAACTGTTATAGAACACTTAACGGTATTTTTTGACGAAAGATTATTACATGAAATTAGAAAGCTACACAAAAATTAAAGGAAACTTACAAAGACGATATTGAATCTTTTAATTTTGACGACATAAATTGGAACAAGAAATGAAAAGAAAACAAAGATACAATGAAAAACCCCGCTAGAAATTTAGCGAGTCGCAAGAGAAATCCAAATGTAGAAATACTTTTAAAAATATTTGTAACAATAACTATATCGAATGCATCAGGTGAGAGACTTCATAAGTTTTAAAAAAATCGTGTTAAAATTATTTAAAAAGCACTTTGGGAAAGAAGACAAATTGAACAAAATGACTATATTGCATATATATAATACTAGCTGACCCGGCCCGGCGTTGCACGGGCTTTTACCGAGGGTATAACTTAATCCCCATGTTAATTTCCTCCTTTATTTCTGACGCCAGCACTTCTGTGTGGGTGTGACACGTACGATGTGAGTGCATGGCCCGTGAGTGCGTATCATGGCTTTCTCGTTTAACATTTTCCCTTCTCTTGACAAAATCAGCACTTCCAATATTATTTTTCGAAATTACTTTGACTTCTTTTTTTCTTTCCTCTCCGCTTACCCCGGGGTTGCACGGGCTTTTACCGAGTGAATAACTTCATCCCCATGGGAATTTCCTGTTTCCCTTCGGACGATAGCACTTATGTGTGTGTGTGTGTGTATGCGCGCGATGTGAGTGATTTCTTTAACTATGTCATAAAAACTCCCTTTTTCGAAATTTGTTCTTAAGTTGGTGTGGTAATTAGGAGAGATGGGTGAAAGCTCAGGTGTCGTCCTCATCACTTGACCGTGGCTTAAAATTTCGAAGTCCGTCACCAAAAACTCTCGAGTAGGTGAACAGTGCGAATTTATAAATCACTCACCCACTTTCCAATTCTTTCGTTGCAGTTTTTTAGTCCTCGGAAACGAAAATGTAGCCGTTTTAAAAATAGTTGTATGTTGAAAAAAGACAGAAAAGTAGAAATTTTTCAAATTACAAAATTTTACTACTATTTTAAATCTTGAAGTAAAATTGTGAGGATTTTTTGAAATGTTCGACACATGGGAATAAAGTTTCATGCAATTATCTTTTTTAAAGAAGAAATCATTAAACGATTGATTTAAGTATTTTGAGTGTTTTATTAAAATTTGTTCAAAAAAGTTTTTGGCTTTTTATTTTTTTAAATCACTGATTTGATACAGATAAATATTTTAAATGAATCTCAGAAATGTATTGAATATATTCTTTCATCTTAATCTGACATCAATAATGATTTAATTTTGAAAATTATATAAAGAGAAAATGATGAAAATTGAAGCAAAAATAACTTTTTCACTCACATTTTTTTTACTCGCCAAATTTGCTGATTTTCGCATGTTTAAATCAGAACTTTTTGGTGTAACCCTTGAGTTAGATGTGAAGTTTAAGGTGAAACAGTTGAAAGCTATTTGGCGCGAAACCATTTTTCGACGCCAAGGCTTGGCAAACTGTAAAATCGCGTATTTTTTATTAAAGTTTTTATTTTTTAATGCTTAATTTTTAAGTTAATGCTTTCAAACTTCACACATTAATTTCAAAAACGAAGGACTTTTAAAAAAATATATACAAAAAATACTGTTTAGATTATATTTCTTGCAATAACGTTATTTTACGAAAATCACAAACAAAATTTTTAAATCCGTAATTTTTAAGCAATTTTTTCAATCTTTGCACAGAAGTTTGATAACGTTATTCTACAAGCGCAACAAAAGTTTCGTATGATAATCTTTATAAATAACGAAGTTATTCAATGTTAAGTTAAAAATTTCGACAATTTTTCGTAAAATCTTTAAAAAAAAGTTTTGGCCATTTTATTTTTTAAATGACTGGTTCTAAAAGAAAAAGGCTTGAAGTTATTTAGTGTAGAATATCGGTTTCATAACACGAAAATAAATTCGTACGCAACGATTTCGAAATAATTTCCATAAAAACGCATCAATTTTAACTTTTTTTTAAAAAATCTTAAAAAATAGAAAATATTATTATTTTGCAAAAAACATTACACTGTATCGTGGCGAAAGAAACGATCTTTCCGATTCTGAAATTCTTTTTTGTCTAATTTAAAAAACAAAATTCGGATGGCTGTTTAAATAACGTCGAGAATACCGAAACATTTCACCCTCTGTTCATTCACGATGCTAGGCGGGGAAAGTAACGCGAAGGGTTAAGACAATTAAGCGTTGTAAGGTTTTTAATTAATATCTTTTTAACTAATTACAATATCGGAATGAAAAATAGTTTACGTCCTATTCTCAGACCTACTAAATCGCACAAAATTTCATAAGAATCGGCCACACCATTTCGGAGGAGTTTGGTTACAAACACTGTGACACGAGAATTTTATACAAGGGGTGATCAAATGAAAAGGTACGAAACGACACGGTGGGTACAAATATAGACTTTATTCAAAATATACACCATAGGCCTGAGCACAACGATCCCACTGATGAACAAGCCCCAGAATTCCTGTGGCTGTGACGAGACCCAGTCCTTCACAGTGTCCTTGAGTACGTCTTCCGAATTGAAGCGCTTTCCTTTCAGGTGTTTCTTCAGTGGACCAAACACATGGAAATCGCAGGGTGACATGTCCGGACTGTAGGACGGATGGTCCAACGTCTCCCATTGGAACTTGTCCAGTTCCATTTGTGTGACTCTGGAGACGTGTGGACGCGCGTTATCATGGAGCAGAACCACACCCTCCGTGAGCAGCCCCGGTATTTTGTTCTTGATGGACCTGCGTAGGCGTCGGAGTGTCTCACAGTACACATCGGAGTTAATGCTTTTTCTGTGCTCGAGTAATTCTGTGCTCGCATCATTTGGACGCCGTTTTTTATAAGAGCCTTTGCTCTCTCCTGCGCATGCGGGCACCCGCGCATGATCCGATCCCAGTCAGAGTCTCCAATGGCATCCCGAGATGTCTCGCTACATTCTCCCTTGGCGGAATATGCAAATATTTAACTGTTTCATTTTTATGTCGTTTCGTACCTTTTCATTTGATCACCCCTTGTATATTAGACAAGATATATTGGACAAAATAGACGCGGCAGAAATAATTGATGCATTTTCCAGAGAGAAATCAAGAAGTAACGTTGTGTAGCAAAATTGTATAAGCTCTTTTGTAAGTTTTTTAAATTTTTTAGATACGGTTAAGATTTTTCCTTAGTCGTTGAGTTTCGTTATTAGTAATACATTTTATTTTGAGAATTTAGCGACTCTTTTCACTATTTTAGCCTTTCGACTCTGAGGCCCATGGGCCCCAAGCCTTTTATCGCTAGGGACCTCCAACTATTTTAATCCGCCTCTGGGGAAGGGTACCCCCTGTCAGCCCAACGCTTTTGTACAAATTATACAACTGGCATACTCATAACTCAAGCTGATAAACTACAATATACATGCATTATGTAGCTCTATTTTTTCCTAAAATTCGTTCTTGGCTTTCATTTTCAGTTAAATTTATCACTGAAGCTACATCACCCGACACTTCATTGATAAAGTCCACAGATTTTGATAAGTCTGCAGTTCTTGCAGCTTCATGGAAAGTTGATTTAGCTCCGACGAATATTTATAAGTCTTTGTTTGAGACAACGCATTTCTTCTCACGCAACGATTCAAGTTCAGGCAATTGCTACGATATTTTTTTGCGACAGTTTGCAATAATGTACTATCACAACCGTATAAGCCACATTATATGAAACGAAGCACATGGTTGCTAATTCAGCGCGTACGACACGTACGAAATCGGGATTGCCAGCTAGGCGAGTTATCTTGAACGCTAGCATTGTTGCGATAGTGCGTAAGAAATTTATTACAGCATCACGAAAAACTTTTTCATTTAGGGAGAGAAAAATATAGATAAATAAACCTAAAGCATAATTAAACTTTTATAGACTTTGTTTTTCAAGTTTAAATATATATATATATATATACCGGGTGTGTCTCTAAATGAATATCGGAGTTTTAACGCCTTATAGTATTTATAACCTATAACTTACAAGTATAATTCACACATTGAATGAAAGAGTAACTGAAATAGTTTTACTTACAAATTTGCAAACGTTCAACGTGAGCCCCATTCGTCATACGGCACACACCAAGTCAGTAGGCGAGTTCATTCCAAACTTTGTTCAGTGTGTCTGAGGTAATTCTTCCAACAGCTGCTTCAATCCTATGCCTTAAGTCTGGAAGGTCAGCTGATAGCGGAGGAACGTACACACAATCCTTTCCAGCAGATAAGAATCACATGACGTCAAATTGGGGGAACGTAGAGGTCATGCGAACAAGCTTTGACGAGAGGCCCTTTGCGGTCATACCATTGGTTGGGTGCAGTGATGTTCAACCAATCGCGAGCACCATCTTGCTGCCAAATGAAGTTATCTGGTTCATTTTCTCCCAATTGAGGAAATAGCCATAGTTGTAGAGCATCAAGATAGGCAGAACCAGTTACAGTTTGTTCACCTAAAACGAAAGGCCATACACTTTCCGCCGAGCTATGGCACAAAAAACATTCAATTTAGGTGAGTCTCGTTGCAATTCCAGCACCTCATGAGGATTTTCTAAACTCCAGATGCGCGCATTATGAGTGTTCACATGTCCACTGAATTGAAACGTTGATTCACACTGAATATGACATAATCCATAAAATTTTCATTAGCATACATCAACATGTCGTTTGTGAATTTGGCGCGTATACCGTAATTTGCTGGTTTTAGAGCTTGTATCAACTGCAGACGATAAAGACATAATTCTAAACGTTTGCGTAAAACTTTCCAAACAGTCGTCACTGGCATTGCTAAGTCACGACTTGCCCGTTGAGCTGATTTCTTTGGGATACGCAAGTAAAAGTCTCGCACTCGAGAAACACTCTATTCGCTAAGCCTTGGTCGCCCCGTATTTTTTTTCCTTCACAAAGATAGCTAGTTGTTTCAAACTGATGATACCATCTACGAATGTTATGATCGTTTGGAGGTTGACAACATAATTTAATACGGAATGCTCATTGCACAGTAATAGCAGATTCTGTTTTTGTAAATTGGAGAACACAAAGCGCTTTTTGTTCACTAGTCACCATTTTTTTTACTAGCGCGCTGATCAGCGAGAAGGGGGAGGTGATTTGTATGTTTCGCGAGCACTCGCACACACGCCAACTAGCAAAACTGCTTCAGTTGCTCTTTTACTTGATGTATGGGTCATACTAATATATGTTATATGTAATAAATACTATAAGGCGTTAAAACTGCGAAATTCTTTTAGAAACACCCGGTATATATATATATACTCTATAACAGGGATGGTGAACCTATTTGCCCTATTTGAGACGTGGGTCAAATTTAGTTCATATTTTTTTAAGTGAAACCTTTTTAGGCGCGATAGTGAATGGGAAATTTGCCCAGTTTTGCGTTATACGGTGAAAAAGCGAATGGAAATAGTGATTCCCCCCGCATCGTCGCCATGATGAGAAGTTAGCAAGCGTGAGGAAAAGAGAGCGGGGACACCACGTGACTTGCGTCATATCCATGAAAAAGTTGGACGATTGCTAAGGGGGCATCAGAGGTATGGAGTGTGGGGCATCTTGCTGATTCGGCGAAAGGCGCTTAGGTATTGGAGATATTAAGTGGGTACCTTTGCTACTCGTAACGAACTCGCGGGGCGTATTTTCGTAGTTTTTATATAATGAACGTGCCGTTTTCAACGAATAAACGCATCCAAAATATTACCATTGTATGGCTCTTTCCGTTAGGGGAGTGTCTGGGGCATTGTGTATATGTCACTAACGTTCGCGCCAGAATAACTACGGATAGCGTCTTTTAAACAAACATAGTGACTTCTATGAGTGATGCATTAAGTTTAAATAATTAATTTTATTTCCATTGAATTAAGATTAATTCTACTCAGAATGCCTAGAATAAATGCAAAAAAGAGGAAAAGAGTTTCGTGAAAGAAAAAAGGAAAACTAGCAGCAAGTCCATTTAAAAGTCTATCACCATGTAGTCCTGTCGCAGCTGCTATCATCTTCATCCATAAAGTTTTAGTGAGGGAAATAACAGAGGCTACAGCAATAATTGGATCCGATGATGATTAGAAGCCGATTATCTTAACTCGAGATTTTAATGTTAATTTTGCTTCAGAAGAAGCAAAGCCACTCATTGAATTCTTGAAACGGACAATGAATAATGATTCTAGAGAAGGAACAACAACATAAGGAACCACGATTGATGCAGTTTCATACGTTTTCTTGATTGACTACAATCGAGAATTTTTATATCCTACTTCAATTACCACACTCCTATTGTGTCTTTCTTGGAAAATGATGATGCAGAAAATTGATTAAAAATATTATTTTAATACAATAAATGTGAAATTCGAATTTTATTTGATTAAAGTAAGTTCTCCCAACAGTTTAATACAATTAGATCTATTCCTGCATTTACGGTCAACCCCGCCAAAGAAGTTTCACTTCTATTGCATGGCTTTCCACGTTTTTTTAGTACTAGCTCATGTGTCACTAATACCCATTTGCACCAGAGTTAAGTTTATAAAAATTTATAACCGGGTATCTTTAAAACTAAACATATTTAAAATTCAATTGGCTTAGCGGGTAAAACTGGGCGTTGACAATTTGAAAATTTTTAGTGGGGTTAAAAACTTTTTAGTGTTTGGTGCAAATAGCAATAAGTGTTTAAATGAATAATGAGTAGCGAAAATTATATACATAATATATATTTCTAAACTATCGATACCTAGCCACATAAATTCGGTTAACTCCATTGTTTCAAATTCTGTTTTGTATGGATATAAAATAAAGTGAAATGTATTTTCCAAACTTTTAAATTGATTGAATCTCTCCTCAAAAGCTTGTTTTATTTCCTAAATAATCATTAAATATTTTTAATTGCATTTTGTTGAATGGCAATGGAGTTTTCAAAAATTATTGTGTTTTAAAAATGTTTTTGTAATTGAGGAAAATATTTCATGATTTTCATTTCCAAATCCTTAGTAAAGACGTAAAGTTTTTTCGTTATAAATATTTTAATGTTTTCAAACATCATTAAAGCAATCCATGCCCCTGAAGGTTTTTTTTATTCAGTTCAATTAAGTGCTGCGTGATGTCGCATAAAAACATTAAATCCTTTAACCAATGTATAATGGATAATTCATTGAAACTATAGTCTTTTTCAATTAAAAAGAGCTTAAATTCTTTATTAATGTAACAAAGCAATTAAGGGCTTGACCGAAACTAAGCCATCGCACGTTGTTGCATGTCAAAATCCCTGAATATTGGCATTCAATTTCCTGTAAGAATTGCGGTTTATAAAAATGATTATTTTTTTATTACAACCGACATTACACTGGAAAATTTTTTTAAACCGTGCTTTGCAAATAAAACTTGCTTGTGTACTTTATAATGAAATTCAATCAGAGAATGTGAAATATTTTGCTTGCTGAATAAATATGTTGTTTTACCCTACCATTCCAGGTGCACCGTCAGTTGTTACAGAAACAAACTATTGTCTGAGAAAGTAACTATCCATTTCCTTAAATGCAATATCAAATTCTGGTTAAAGTGTAGTATAGGGGGTGGGGGGGGGCCTTGGCGGTGTTAATTTTTTGGCGACTAAAAGCGGTCACCAAGATATTTTTCACGCGATAGCTCGTTTTGACGACCGGAAGCGATGGCCAAGCTATTTAATCAATCAGTAGATGTTCTAAGAATTTACAAAATGTAATTTTGAAATAAATATTAAGAGATATTAATGTGAAATTAAAAGAAATATTTATAAAAGGTATCATTTATGCATAAAATTAAAAATAGAATTATGTTAAGCAGTAGAAATCGTAATTTAGAATATTTCAGAAGTAGGCTTACCTGCGCTCAGGAGAACTCTTCCAAAGGAGGGTATATTTCTTTCACTGCCTCTAAAAAGGCAGTGAATAGGTCATTCGGATTGTTGGGTCGCTTCAGCTTTCGCCATATGTATTTCGAAAGGTAAGAATCAAATTGATCCTTACACCTGCGGGTTCCAGGTAGAGATTTTTTTAATGGCGCTCCACGAACCCTCGATGGAGTTCGTGTGAGCGCCCGTTTCTGGATCCTTAAAATGCAACGTGTGATTGGCAATTATAAGCTTTCCAACAATCCGATATGATGGTGGTACCCTCCTTTATGTTGCTCTTGATGGATTGCAGAAGAGTATCCTTCGACCTATCCTGAACCCCATGGAAAAAACACATATTCGAAGATCTTTCAATTCCACCAAACACCCAGGTTCCATTCACTCGTTTGCCTCTATTGTGTGCGTGTGTACTTCCTTTTACCAAACATACTCTCGTCAATCTCTACAATCACATCCGGACCTCCAAGCATCGAACTGTCATACACGCACATTTCCATGCATACCTCTCTACAAAAACTCATCCAATCCGTGACTGTTTTCTTCGAGTGAGTGAGTGAGAGAATATTAACGTCGCACTGATTAGCAACACGAGGGCTTTTGGCGACGGTCCGCGTAATTTTGAACCATGGTCAAGTGACGCGGACGACACCTGAGCTGGCACCCCCTCTCCTAACTACCACACCACACCACCGGGAGGACGTTTGAGCTCTCGACAGATTTAACGTGCATCGCTCCCCTACACGGCGGGTCTTTAGTGGTGCTAAGATAGAACTCATGACATGCTAGCCATGATCCGATGCCTAGACCACTCGGCCACCTGTTTTCTTCGAAACATTTAGTTCAAAAGAAATGAAGTTACGGTTGGCCTTTCGCACCCACATATTCGTTAATTTTAGAATATCAAGCATACTCAGCTTACTCTCCTCGAACCAGCTGTTCTTCCTGACGGATCTCTTCATGCGATGCCCATTCGCTCCTTTTTTTCGGCATTCCCAAATATATCCATCACTAGAATTCTTTTTCACCAGACGCATAGCTTTCTTGCAAACAGAACATTCAGCACTGGCAGCAATCAATTCTTTTTCCATCATGCACCACTGTATCAGTCAATTTACCCTTTTGTTCCAAATAAAAAAAAAACGTAAATCATACCTTTCAGACATACTCTTCAGGATAAATCGAAGGAAAATAAAAGTAATTAAGAAAATGGAATATAAAAAATGGCTTGAAGCGCAAAGTATCCAATATGGTCAAAAATAAATGTTAAAATGAAAAATAAATTAAAGATAGAATTTTTAATTTGAAAATCGTCTGCGCGTGTTGAAATTATCCGCAAATTTATTAATTAACCAATAGCAATTTTTTTAAAAGCAACACGTGACCTTATTTGCATAAGATAACAAATCAAAAGTCAAGGGTTACCAAATGAAACCGCGCGCCAGAATGAATTCGTATCTCACCATGAAATTTCGATAAAAATCGCCAAATCCAAAGGGACTCCCTATACTACACTCGGGCGCAAATTCTTTAAAAACATCAAGCACTGGTACACTTCCTTTTCAACGTTATTAGTTTTAATTAACAGTAGATTGCCCAAGTTAGTCATTTTGACTGCTTTTTAATTTCAATCAGAAAAACAATTACGTATATAATAACACCATTTCTTAAAATTTTTTAGAATATATTTTTTTCCCAAGAGAAGTAATTTTTTTTATTGTTAATATTTACTAATAGCTTGTTATATGACTGTAAATAATATAAAAATATTAAAACTTAATTTTAAACAAATTTCTTTGAGTGTTCTTGTTCTCATTCCCACTCAATGAAACAATACAAAGGACAGTATTAAATGACATGACATTAAATGAAAAACATTCGAGTGAAATTAACTAGTCTGTTTTATCTAAAATTAGATTATGACAGTCTGTCATAAAAGTGATAATTACTCTGGAATGATAATTACTAAAGTGATAATTACTAAATGGAAGTGTCAATGTAGATAAATTGCCAATGTTAACTAGATAATACAGGGTGTCCAGCCTTAATGTGACCCAATAGCTAATTCCCGAACCGTTCGATTTAGATATGCACTTACAATTTGAAAAATGTTTTAAAACAGATAAGGAATGTTTTTACGTGCTTTTCGAACCAAAAAAACCCATTTAGAAAAAAAATACAAAAAAATAATTTTTATACGGTCCTCAGGTCCTATCACTTATATTTAGAAAAAGATGCAGTACACAAAAACAAAGTAAACACAAAAGGTTTCATTTTATTACGATAAAAACTGGCCGAGTTATGGAACTTTGAAAATCACACTTTATATGCATTTTCTAGGCTATTTTCAAGAAGCTGGTAAGGGGCCGTCTCCAAAGTGAAATTAGTTGGAACTCTGCCAGCAAACTTTCGCTCTTGCACGTCACTCTTATGTGAATCGTTTTTTAATTTAAAAGCATACGGTAATAATACAATAATTGAGTACTTATGAAATAAAATTTATTCTGTGTATGTGTAAAATGTAGAAAAAATAAAATATTTTGGATGAAGAAAACATCTCAAAAGCAGTTCCAAAAAATAGACTTATATGCTGCGGCTTGAGTCTGATTTGCTGCGTTTTTCCTGATCATGACAAACGTTAAAAATCTGTTGTATAGTCGCTTGTAAATGCAAAGCCGTATTCTAATATTACGAATTATAGTAGGGGAGAACGAGATGTATACAAATGAAGAAACTGCAAAATGGTACTGTTTTATGGGCAGTGTAATCGAAATAAGAGAGAGACTGCAAGAATTTATGCCATTTAATTTCCCACTCGAAGACATCCATCTTATTGCAGAATTGCCCGTGCTGTTCTGCGCTTGTATAAAACTGGGAGTTGAAATAGACGTATTCCCTGTCTCGTGCCTTCACCATTATTTAAGTTAATTTGGTCATTCTGATATAAAACCCCTGATTCATGATTGGCGCATCATTCCACATTATGCTATAATTTGAAAGGCAAATCCTGTATTAAATTGCTGCTATTTGTTAAAACAAGGTGTTTTAATCTTTTCAGTACAAGTTGTATTTCTTTATTTTAATTTTTATTGTTCGCCGTACAGCAATACAAATTGTTAATCTATGATGTTTTTCTTTTGCTCTTTCTGTAGATAGTGAATTACTGTTTTCTAAACTCAATTTATATATGACCCCCTTTTCTGAGCAACTCAGATACTTCAAATTTATGTAGGCATAACTCGGCCAGTTTTTATCGTAATAAAATGAAACTTTTTGTGTCTACTTTGTTTTTGTATACTGCATCTTTTTCTAACTATAAGTGATAGGACCTGGAGAATGTATAAAAAATTAATTTTTGTAATTTTTTTGTAAATTGGTCTTTTGGTTCGAAAAGCACGTAAAAACATTTCTTACCTTTTTTAAATTGGAAGTGCATATCTAAACAGAACGGTTCGGGAATTAGCTATTGAGTCACATTAAGGCTGGACACCCTGTATATATCTTATATAAGCGAGCTTATACTTTATTGCTGAAAGACAATATCTGTGTGTGTGGCTTCTAATAAGCATAAAAATTTTTGCATTGTGTTCAGACATGATAGAAAGGTGTGAGTGAGGACTCAAGAGGCAAACTTGGCACAAGGACTCTTTAATCAATTTTTTTGTAGTGGGCAGATGTGCACTTAAGTATTTTTCAAGGGGGGCGGGGGTTCAGGGTCAAAAGTCCGCCATTCTTGTATTATGCCTCAATATACTGTCAGACGTATACCTTTGATTTTAGAAACAAAAAAAAACAGTAAAAAATAAACTACTGAATTCATAATAAGCATTAATTCATAAAATAAACTGTTAATAACAAATACTTAATTACATTTTACATACTATATATATAGGATTATCATCAATCAAAAAAAAGTATGGGCTATGGGGGGATCCACACCCATAGACCCCCCCCCCCTATTTATGTGCACCACTGGCAGTGGATGGTATTAGTATTTCCTTTGCTAGGCAAACCCTGTTAGGTCAAAATATCCCTGTGGGAAGGGCATCCTATTCTACAACATTAAATAGTAAAAGTTTTGTGATATTCACATGTAACCAGCCAATTGAGCCCCCCCCCCCCATTTCAATGAAAAGGCCAGCTAAAATACAGATTAGCTTTTTAAGAAATGCCAGAACACATGTTTGACTTTATTGCTGTATGCATTTAGGCTTAATTTTGAGACTTGTTTCCAAACACACATGTTCAAGATCTCTCATCACTGCACATTTTTGTCTTGGTCCAGAAATAGATAACTGTAGCTAATGAACTGTAAATATTTGCGACATGGTTTTAAAGAGATGTGACACCACATACACCATACCACATTCCTTCCCCCCATACAAAAATTACAAAGCAGAAAAACCCAAAATTATTCAAAACATTCAAAAGAATGCACATCGCAAGATTAGTAAATAATTATTTCAGAGTGTTACTAGCATCTTTATCAATAATTCTAATTTTCATAGTAAATATTGAGCGTGGAACAAGCAGTATTTTGTAAATATATGTCTGCCAAAATTACACACACACACATCCAGAAAAATTTCACTGACTACCCAACATTTTTTTTTTTACCGAGACTCAGTTTTTCATTAAAACTAATATGTGAAGTGATTTTGTTTAGTTACTACCACTACATAGCTGACATTGAAAGAATATTTTAGGAATAAAAAAAATTTATTCAACATTAAGATATAATACAACACATACTCAAAATTCATCACATATACAGTATACATAATCCCTATAAGTTCATTAAATTGCCATCTTCCTGCCTTCAATACTAATAGTAATAGCTCTTTGTTGTTTGTTAAGTCGTTTCTTGTCTTGTAAGGACCTCATATGTTTTTCAATACGACTAAGAGGCTTCTTTGAAGGGCCCTATAAAAATAAGATATTAATCTCTATAAATATATTACATAAAGAATCAAAATGAAAATAGATACATATCATGTGTTTTATTTAATAAATAGACTTTACTGTGATTTTTAATTTGATACAGTTGACAGGGTTGCTTTTTCACTTAGGTATTTGCCTTGGGTGCAAGAGGTTTTGGGGTGCAAAAAATTGAGGGTGAAAAAAAAGAGAAAAAATTTAAACAAATGTACGCCGCCTAACAAATCATGTCAGAAGCATTTCTGCCCTCAAAGAGGGTGCAGACAGAAATGAGATCTACTGTGGAAAAAGAAAAGCTTAACAGTTTGATGTTGATATGCACTCAAAATGATATTAAAATGATAATTGATTAATGATTTTGCAATGGTCAAAGCTCAAAGAAAACCTTTGTTATATAAGTATAATAATAGTGACTCAACAAAAAATAAAGATGTCAAAAAGGTCTAAGTGATAATTAACAAGTTGAAAATGCTTAATTGCAAATGCTTTCATTAAATTACTGTACTAATTTACCAAAGGGTGGTTCATGATGACACAAGAAATGAAAGCAAGGAAAGGATAATGGCCAAACCATGCCATTATTCTTTCCTTACTGCTGTCAGTCCAGGACACAACGAGTTCATAGGTTGTGGATAATAGAAAGACTCTCAAAAGAGCAAAAACAAAAATAAGAAAAGTTAAAAGAGTAAGAGTTAAGGGAAAATCCCTCCTGAACCAAAACTAGCAAGGTAAGAACTGAAAGAGAAGGGTGCTCTGGAAATGGGGGGAGCGTAACAATTTGAAGTGCCTAGGGCACCAAGGATGTTAAAAACAGCCCTGACAGTTGAACAGCAAAAAAAAAAATCCAAAGATTTCACGATAATCTAGAGCAGGGGCCGGCAGCCTACCGCACGCGATACAATTCTTAGCGGCACTCTACACCTCTACAAATTGGTCAATTTTTGAGTTGAATTGATAATTTTGAAATGGAGTTTATTGAACTAAGATCTTCAGAATTATGGAAAGGAAAATTTATGCAATCATTAAAAAATCTAGAAGATAACACTAATGATAAACTGACAGCTATTTTAAATAGTTGATGCATTTCTGGAGAAATTGGATTGTTTGAAGAGAAAATTGCATGTACTCCATTTTCCAATTTGGGTTCAACACATCTTTATGAACAAACCTTTTCTCATATGAAAAGTATTTTGAGTCTGCAAGGAAGTTATTTAACAACTTCCTTTGCAGATTCAATTGAACATTCAGAATCCTGCCAAACATTAAATCAAAAATTATACCCCATATTGCGATATAAAATAAAGGTACAGGAACAAAAAGCTCGCATTAAAATATTTAACTATATTGAAGCAATACTTATATTTTGTGTGTGTGTTTATTTCTTATTTTAACAAAATTTAAAAAGGCACATAATGTAAAATATATGTGCAATTTTAATTTTTTTTATTTGTGTTAAAAGAACAATCATATTTTTTGCTTATTTTTATGTTCAAAATAGCTTTAAATAGTGCATAATTAATATATAATAAAACTCTAAATCTGTATTTTTGACCTCTATCCCCTAACTCTGCATGCCTTATCATACGAATCGAACCTTTGCAAATATTTTCAACTGTGTCATACTAAATCATTTTGGTAGATTGGTTTGGCACACCACAGCAATAAGGTTGCAGACCCCTGATCTAGAGTTACTTTTAAAATTAATTAAAAAACAGTAACTTCTATTACTAATCGAACAACTATCAATAATGGAAGCCAAAGAAATAAAGGGTTGGATAAATAAACAACTGGTAGATTGGTTGATTGCTCATTAATATCACACTTAAAAAGAGGACTATTGGCAAAATAAATCATAATTTTGAACTTCCAACAAATGAATGAGCTAGTGCCACTTTCCTAACACACACACTATACCAACATAAATATCTAGAGCTTTGCCAGATTTCACATATATCACTACACAATGGGTATTTCATGGCATCACAGCTTGACTGACAAATGCTACAAAAAATTCAATAGTGAAGATATGAGAAGCATATCTTCATGAATCTTTGAACCAAATATCAAATAACATCAATGCTAAGTAAATGAAAATTGCTTCATTAGTAGCATAAAATCTTCTGTCAAAAGATAACAGATGTTGCAATTTCAAATGCTTTGGTTGATAGGATTTGATTTTGGGTAGCAAATGAATGGAAAGTATTAGAAATCGAAATTTAGTATGGATATATATAGTTGAAATATTTTAATGATGCAACTATTCTCAAATATCAGTTTTTTAAAACTAGGTTAGATTTTCAGTTATTAGACAATTTTCAAAATAAAAGTATTCCAACAATTCTGATGAAGATATCTAGCTTCAACTAGCATTGAGTTCAGTTTGTTAGTTATCATGTGGAGATATAATCATAACTAAAAATATTTTACATGAATCACCGAAGTAAAAAAATCTTGACAATGCACTGCCTATTTATGCATTTCTTATGCAATGCTACTGCCATCAGGATATTTTCACATTAACATTCCATGACTAGTACTTCACAGTGTATGCATGCAAGTATTCAACAGAAATATCTAAGTTCATAAAAAGGCAGATGGTCCAAATTTATAATTATGATTTAAATTACTTGGCTTACCCTTCCAAATTCCATTTCTACATTCCATTTTGGCCTATTTACATAATCTTTTGTAGACGGCATAGGCACTCGAGCTCTACCAATCCAACCTTTATCTCCAGGTCGAATTGTGCTACAGAAGAAATAAAAAAAACTGTTAATCATTAAAAGAAACAAATTTTATTCAAAAAGAAAATTTTAAATATTAGAGTTTGCATTAAATTATATTAAACAGAAGTAAATTTTAGGAAATGCATTAACTTTGCAGAAGAGATTTGTAAAATACATATACTAATAAATTAATTCTAAAACAATTTTTCCGAAAATCCTTAACCTTTTTTAAGTATTATTACAAAACTTTACAGAACAGATCTGATAAGTGAAATACACCATATTAAAAATGAAATAGGCAAACAAAACATAGTATAAGTATGCATTACACATTCATTAAAACTTTTATATAAAAAAGTAAAAACTATATGTAATAATGCCATACATTTTTTTTAAAAAAATAAAGACATAAAGGTTTATACTAAACCACAGGGCACTAAATACTTTCATGATAAACATATCAAACCTATATAAAACACTTACGTTTTTTCACTCTCCATGTCTTTTTCAATATTTTTCTGCTGACTAGAATCATCCTCTGTAGAATCCCGATCCCTGAAACAAAAGCAAATTTAATATACGAAATAAAATCCTGTTACCTAAAATTTGTGAAGAAATGCAACAGCAGACCAATTTTAAAGAAACAAAGAACCAGACTTTTCTAGAGTAGAAAAATTTTAATAAGAAATATTTACTAGAGTAGAAATATTTTTTATATCTATCAAAAATATTTCCCACCAACATACCTTTGTTATCTAAAGCATTTTTTAAGCTAAAAATAAATTTTAAATTCTTTTTGTAAAAAAATACCACAATAAAAATAGATACAAAACTTTTGGAGAAAAAAAAAAGGAAAGAAAAATAATGTAAACCAATTTTATTAATCATTTCAGTCTGAATGAAAGATAGAAATGAAATTTATCCATTATATAATTTTCCTTACATAAAAATCCATCAGATTTTTTTTTTATTGACACTAAAAATAAAAATCTGGTTCATGTCTTAATTAATCATTACAAAGGGGGGGGGGAGGAAAATGGAGTAAAAAATTTTAAAATAATGAAAACTTAAGTGTTTAATTTGATTAAATTATACAAAAATGCTTGATCAACTTTTTTCTTTTTTATTTACACATATGCAAGCAAATCTGTATGGTAACAAACATTTCACAGAAAAGATTTAAATAATCTCCATGCATAAGCACAGTGAGCTATACAGATATATAAATAATTATGAAAACATGTGTTAATGCTTCATTTTAAAATGTATTCCATTAAAACATTTAACCTACTTTCGTTTCATTTGTTTTGGGACATGATCATAATCCCTTTGCTCTCTTTCTTCTTTGGTTAATGAATGATAATTTGTAGTTACATTAAATATAGGTCTAGCCCATTCTGTAATGAGTTTTCCTGCTAATGCACGATTTCCTTTCGTTTCTTTTGGGTGTTTAAAAAGATACATAAGTGCTCTTCCAATTCCACTAGATTTGAGAAGACTCTGATCAAAACTTGGCAGCTGCAAGAGAAATTATATATATTAATAAAAATAAAATATAGGTTTTAATTATTTTTACATGAACAACAAGTCACTGGCAAAATTATCAAGCCATAAAAGAAATTTCATTCAGTAGACATGCATTATAGCTGTTTTCACCTAAGTTAACTTTTTAAATCCTTGAAAAAATGGAGAAATTTCACTTTAGTGTTGATAAGTTTTTTCTATATATCACTTCTTCAACATGTCCAATTTTAAAATTTTAAATAGCATATCAGCATGCTTTAAGATTGATATTCTTTTTCAGATTCAAAAAAGGGCAAAATGTTATAATATAAATTAGTTCAAAATAAAACATTTATGTATCACTAAAATTTTTGAAAACTTAAAAACATTCATAAATGGCCAGCATTTTATATATATGAAATCAAATATACTTGTGTAAATTTAATATACTTCACATTACATAAAACCCATCAGAAATTAGTCATTTTCAAAATTTTGGCAAATTTATATAACCAAATTTGTATACTTAGGGAACAAGAAAAGAAAAAAATATGGAACCTACAATTTACATTTTAGGAAATTTTTTACACATAAATGAATGGTAAAGTAAAATTTGATGACCATTATACACAAAATGATATCAAAATGATATGCTCTGAGCATTTTTATATTTAATGAAATGTTCTAATTAAAAATGATAGTCTGAACAAATTTCCTAAAACACAAGTTATTTTGAAAGTTTTTGTGCTCATGAAAAAGTATCTTAAAAACACACTTTTAAAAATGCATAATTAACATAAACACATCAAAATATATTTTAATACAATTGAGTTTTAATGTATTTGGATTTACAAAACAAACAGCAACAATGTCAAAGCGAAAATGTAAATGTTTGACTAGAAATGTTATTTTTCAGTCTTGCAATTTTTGTAATGAATAACAGTAAAAAAAATAATTAAAATAAATTAAGTAAAAAAAAACTTTAAAAAAGAACATTTCAGCAGAATGCCAAGTTATTCGAGCTTTATGTCTTACTAGCAAAATGCTAAAAAATGTCCTTATTGATTTTGATCAATATGGTAATGTTGGGAAAAGTAATGCCTTGTAGAGAAACAATTCCAATGGAACTACCCATTGGAAATAAGCAGTTGGTAAATTTGTTACCGGATTTATTTATTGTGTCACAGAAATTGCAAGTAGAAAAAACTATTTGTTGACAGTCATATAGAATAATAAATATATAATCTAATGATAAGAATTATTTTCTGAGTTCTACAGGAGGAAAAGAGGACCTTGGCAGAGCTTAGTGGGAAAGCTCTCAAGGCCAAACAAAGTTCTCAATCTTGGAGAATTATATCAGTTCCTAAGGCTAAGATGTGCTAGTTCAGGGGAGATGGCACAGATTCTTGTAACATGTGAATTGAGGGGTTCAGTTATGGCAGGTCTTATTGATAAGACCTTATATAGAAATGTTATTGTCAACAAAACAATCCTTGCAACTTGTTATTTGCTACATTTTCAAAAGCCTCCGATTGTTTGTGAAGCAACGGATGATGGGGGGGGGGGATCTGTATTCAATTATTCCCAACTACTTTTTGCCTCCAAATGCAACAAATGTCTTGCAGCCTTGTGATCAAGGGGTTACACAAAACATGAATTTTTCTATCGGAAGGAATTGCTTCGAAAATATTTACTCCCAATCGAAGCAGATAAAGATTTTTTAATCAATTTATGAGATGCTCTTCATATGTTGCATTCTACATGGAATTCAGTGACTCCAAGGAGAATTGAAAATTGCTTTTGTCATGAAGGTGCCCAAAGAAATAGAGAAGGAGGATATTGAAACTAAGTTGACACTTATTGAAATGTTTCAGAAAGTTTGTTTTATTGGACTGTTTTATTGTATCACTGGAAGAATTTGTTGCAGTAGATGATAGTGTGTGTGCAGCCCCAATTATGGCAGACAAAGACATTTTAAAGCTTGTTCAACACTCAAAAAATATTGCACATTCTGATGACGAAAATGAAATGAATAATGCAGCTTCTGTCCCCACTTCATCTGAAATGAGGAACATCATGAAAAGTAGGCGTAGTTAATTAAATGGGCACATTCCAATGGTGAAATGAACAATTTGATGCTAAAAAAAGACAGTGTAAAGAAAAATAGATTTTACAAAAACTCAATAAATGTTTTGTTATCAAATAACTAGAAAATTTTGCATTATATTTCATTAAGTTCTTGCAAATGTTTTTGTTTCATTGATTTTTATTAAATACATGCATATCTATGTATAAATAAAATGTACTCTAATGAACGTAATTTTTTTTAATATATGTTTTTTTTAGCAATTTCCTTTAACACAAAAATCTTTTAAAACATGAAAAAATATTCCAGTCCCTTCAGTTTCATGTTAAGCAATATTCACTGTAATGCTAATTTATACATGATAAACATTTATAAGTATATTGTTCTAAATGTGTCAGAGAGAGAGAGTAACATTTTGGGGGGGGGGGAGATTTTAAAATTTTTATACAACACTCTCTTCAAAAACTTACACAAAATTTGAAATTTGCATATAAGCCAAATCAGAAAAGGTTCTCGTCTTTTTCCAATATACTGCCATGAGGGTGAAAATGCTACGAAGCAGATAAAATGTGTGGATTGTTTTCTAATTAAATTGCTGTAAACTATCAGTTTGTAAACCAAAGATCATAAATTCATTTCAGCTAACTATCTGAAGCTAACATTTTTGTACTCATTTGTTATTTGACCCTCTCTGTACTAATCTTACTTTCTGTTCCATTTTTATAAATTGAGTAGGAAAAGAATTTTGTATACAAGTGATCATTAATCCATGTTTTACATGATCTGGAAATAAACGACATTTTATGATCAACATATGCATCCAGACACCTCAATGAGTGAATGTAAATTTTTAAGCACTATTCAAAAACTTGGATTCTAACATAAACCTTGAAGGATTTATTCGACTTTTTTCCCTCTCTTTTAAGGATATATGTTCTATTCAAAATACCCCCCCCCCAAAAGAAACGAGCCATACAGTAGTTGCATATGATGTGTAACGTCTGACATGTTATTGTGGTAAATACGCAATAGTAATTTAAATTCTTTAAAAAATTAATTGGGTATGATTGGAAATAACTTTCTCTTGAATAATTATCTTTAATGAAAATTTTATTTAATTAACACAAGGAGTAATGCAATTTTTTATCAAAAATAATTATCAGAAAATGATGAAAATTTAATTAGCTTGGTATATGTTTAAATATTAGAAATATTAGAGAAAATCAAAGTTACCCTGTAATTAATTAGTTCTTTTAACCACAATTAAAAATATTATATTGACAGTGACAGGAATGAATCTCAAAGTATGAAAAAGATACGCACTAAAATATTAATTCAAATAATTCCATATTACTCACATTTTTTTAAGAATAATGAACTTTGTCAGACATTTAACAGTAAATATAATTATTAACATAGTTTACATATATAAATATAACCTCAGATCTCATACACAACGAGCCCTGACCCAATTGAGCTTAAGAATCACAAGTTTATCCTGGATGAAGTCCAATAAAATTTGGTGGTATTTGCGAAGTGGATTTAGAGTCAAGAAAATGCAAAACCAAGTCTTCGAATCTTTTAAAATGTGAAATTTAACAATATAAAAAAGGCTGGCAGCTTGAGTTGTACTCTGATGCGAGGGTAGCGAAGAGACACCACCATGCGCACTGATTGGTCAAATCAAATAGCATGTGCTTTCCCAACGTCCTGCTACACATTTCCGTCCCTTTTCATGAAATCACTCCTACAAATATCCAGCAACCGAGAGGAAAGATGTTGCATATCAAAAATTGACAGATTAAAGTTGTTCATGCATGACTAACAGGAAACATTTCTTTCAGATCAGAAGATCTGGATGTAAGCCGACCCATTTCACTTTAAGGGATGGTGGACCTTCAAAATCTCAAAATTTCGTCAAAATTGCGATTTTTATTTTTTATACTAATAATATTCTATTTATTTCAGAGAATGATTCTGTCGAAGAATTTTTTCATTTTGACTAATAATTACTGAATTATGAGTAATCTAAGAATTAAACATGGCGCCATCGACTATTTAAATGGGCGTGGCCCTGTCATTTGAACGTAAACAAGAACTATTCATATTTAGTTTCTAGCATATGCTTAGCCTCAATTATTATTTTTTTCATCGCATATTTTATGAAGAAGGATTCTGATAGGAACTTCAACTTCTACTTCCGCTTTGTTTGTTTACATCGTATTAGCGCGCTTGTTTCACATCTGTTATTACACAGCATACTTAGTCGTTTCAGACGTAATTGTAGGTCTATTTTTTTTCAAAGTTTTCCTTTCTTTCATTTGAATACTCAATAATAATTTTTTTTGATAAATTAATCATTCCAACAGTATTTGTACAATGCACAGAATTAGTTCTCGATATCATGTTCCAAAAGGAAGGCCATCAAAACGTAAAATTCAGGCTTTGCTAAAAGCAAAGAAAAGATGGGCCTCTGAAGAAATAGAACTGGAGCATCAAAGTTTACATGTGTGTGAAAATGACCCTGATGCAAGTGGTAATGTGTCCTCTAATTATGAAAATAATGAAGTAAACACTTACCCATTAAATTCTAGTGAACTGAATGCAGCAACAGAAAGAAAGCTGTCTCTTCTAAGCTCACACACTTCTGCAGAACATGTGATAAGTGAACAAAATGATCCAACTTATGTATTAGTTGATACAAATGTATGGAAGAATTTACTGTCAACTGTAAAGTGCCCTGAATGTGATATGAATAATTTAAATATTATAAAAACAACGCAGCTGGGTATGGCATCAAAACTAGAATTGGTTTGCTCTAGTTGTGAGGCAGTATTGAATTCCTCATTTTCAAGTGCACGTGTAAAAGACAAAAATTTTTTTGACATTAACAAAAAAATGGTTTCCTCTTTTTTAAGACTTGGGAAAGGTCACGCAGGATTGGAACTATTTTCATTAGTGACTGGTATGAATACAATGGACAAAAAATCTTTTTCGAAGCACATTAAAATTTTGTCCGAAGAAAATAGAGAGGTGAAACATCAGATCCTCGAAGTTGCGAGAAATATAATTAGGAAGCAACATCTTGAATTGAACAATGAAGGTAAGGAAACTGGTGTTTTAGACATAACTGTGTCATTTGATGGATCTTGGCAAAAGCGGGGATATAAATCACTGTACGGGATAGGAGTTGTAATTGATTTATTGACAGGCTTAGTAATAGATTATGAAATACTGTCAAAGTATTGTACGGAATGTACTGCTGCAGTAAGAGACCTTTCAAGGGATAGTCCAGATTTTGCAATTTGGTATGAAGGTCACAAATCTGAATGTCAGATAAATCATACAGGTTCCTCGTCTAGTATGGAAATGGAAGCTGCTGCAATTTTGTGGCAAAGATCCATCAAGGAGTGCAATATGTGCTACACTTGCATACTATCAGACGGAGATTCAAAAACATTCCAACGTCTGATATCGCTGAACATTTACGGAAAAGATAAACAAATTAAAAAAGAAGAATGTATCAACCATATTTCAAAACGCTTAGGAACTGGTTTACGCAGCAAGGTGAAAGAGTGGCGAAGCAAAGGTGTTTGTATTGGAGGCAAAAAGGTTGGTAGTTTAAAAGAAACCACAATAGTTAAGTTAACTAATTTTTTACAGAAAAGCCATTAAAGATAATTGCGATGACGTAGAAAAAATGAAAAGTGCAATATATGCCACACTTTATCATTGTTCCTCCACAGACACCAAACCGAAACACAACAAATGTCCTGATGGCAAACTTTCTTGGTGTTTTTACAAAAGAGCTTTGGCGAATGGAGAATCCCCTCAAAGTCATTCAGTTATGAAGACAAAATTAACTGAGGAGGTTGTTGCGAAGATTCTTCCTGTGTACCAGAGATTAGCAAGCAACGAGATATTGTCCCGGTGTACTTCAGGTAAAAGTCAAAATGCAAATGAATGTTTGCACAGTGTTATCTGGAGTCACTGCCAAAAAGAAAGTTTCCAATCAAAGAAAAGATTGGAAATATCTGTTGTAACAGCAGTAAGTGAGTTTAATTTTGGATCCCTATTTACCTTGAGAAACGTGCATCAAAACACTTCCATACCCTCGATGCAAATTAGTGAAACGAGAGATGACCGCCGATTAAAGCAAAGTAGAATTAAAACTTTTCAAACTGCAAAAGACAAAAGAATTAAGAAGCGAAAAATCTCTAATACAATAGAAAACAAAAATTTAAAATCTGAAGGATTATCATATTGTGCTGGTAAATTTTAAGTGAATGTCTTGCCACTCTATGGTTTTTTATAAATATCAGCTTGGCGGATGCTATAACTTGAATTATTCAATTTATAACTAAATATAACAAATTTTAAAATATTTATTAGATTTCTACTGTAATAATCTCTTATATGTTTGATTTTCATGTAAGGGTAAGTAATTATGTAAAATTTTGTTTTATTATTTCATATTACACAAATAAATGTTTAAAATGTGTTTTTCTCAGTTCGTGAATTTTCTCTTTTCATGAATACGTAAAATGCTCCTTGCGTTTCATATTTCATCGTATCTCTTTAAAATTTTTACAAGTTATAAAAAATGATATAATTCACAAATTTGTGCATTGGTTTTGTTAAAAATTTAACGGATTATATTTTACGTTGTTTTGATTACCTCGAATGTGTGATAATTGGTGAAATATTTCTTATAGTATAGAAAATGTATCCTTTTTTCATCAAATTTTATTCTGAATTTAAAATCCATGCACAGATATATTTAGTTATAGTTCATATACATATAAAACAAAAATTAAGAAAATATCTTAAAAACTAATGCGCAAGGAGCATTTTTTAAAAAAAGTTTTACAAAATTAAAAAATTAAAAAAAATCAAATTATAATTTATTTTTTTAAAAAAATATTTAAATTGTGAATTATAGTGATCATCTACTATATTGATTCCAATTTCAGCTAATTAAGATAACAATTTAAGAAATTAATTTCAAAGGTCCACCGTCCCCTTAAGTTCCAAAAATTGTTAGTTTGTACATGGAAATATATGGTACATTTTTTAGACAAATATTGTATTAAATACAATTCATTAACTTTGTATGAGATACTCTTAATAATAAATAATATTAAAATTGTTCTGTTTTCAAAAAGTATAAAACAGTTTTTCCATACAAGTAAAATTTATATTTATTTTGCAAAATTGTAAATGAATATTAGAAATTCACTAGGAAAGAAAATAATTGCTTTCAATTAAAAAAGGACAAATTATTTTTTTATATCAAACTAAAGTAGCTATTGTAACTTGGTTTTAAAAGAAACATTTCTGATTTTTCCCCTATTTAGGCTATAATTATATCCCCTCCCCTCTATATATTTTGCAAACCATCTCTTAAAAGAAACTTAAAACATAAATGGATAAAATTAAAATACTTACATCACTAAGCTGTTTCAACATGCCTTCCCTAATATTTAAATGAGGCAGACTACGATCAGGTAAAGGAGTTAGCCACTCTGCAATGACATTTAAAATACCTTGATCTAAAAATGCTGTCTTCAGATCTTGCTTCTTCAACTGTGACATAACCATAGGTAAAATTTTCAATTTCTTAGTAGCTGTTTTCCTTTGTTCATTTAAAATTTTATCTTCCTATAAAATTAGAATGAAAAACATTTCAAAATTAAGCAAAAAGCAACAATTTTAAAGCCTTTTAAACATATAAGTAAATTGTTAAAATTTTAAAAAATACATAAATACTGATATTTTAATAAATTCTTTTAGAGCAGTTATCTTAAATTAGTTTTTATATATAAATCCAGAAAGTATAGCTTCCCCCTTCCCCTTCATTATTTTTTAATTACCGTAAAATCCGGCAGATAAAAAATATAGATTTAAAAACTGAAGAAAGAGATGAGCATAAAGCAGATTAGATTTCTACATATATCAAAGTACTGTTTATTTTTAAAGATATGATTTATTTTATGAACTTAAGAGTTGTAATTCTAGAAGTATACTTTTTTTTCCAAAGGCCTAGGATATTACCTCGAATAAATGACATAAAAACATAAGAGCATTACATATGTACATTTTAGGGTTCTTTGTAAAAGTGGGGGGGTGGGTGCATTACATGGCAAATATACATCAAAATTAAAAAATGCAGCTTTAAAGTATAGGTGAGCGTTAAACAGCGGTTCACATTATATGGTGGATTTTATAGTAAAATGTTTTTGATATTTAGCTTTGAATTTGTTTCCTAGGAACATCAATTATATTTCACACAATTCAATACTAAGTAAATTATCTATATTTCTAACACATTTTTTTCAAATTGTTAACATCTTTCAATTATGTTGAAAATTATTTGAAAACTTACCTCTGCAGCTTGTCTCATTTGAGAAATAATATCAGCTATAAGGTCATCACTGTCGCTAATTAAATCAACATCTCTTCTTCGTCTTCGTTTAGAATTTTCTTCTTTCTTTTTCAGCATCATTAAATCAAAATCGGAGACAAAGTCTTCTCTGAAAAAATGTTAAGTAAAATGTCATAATTGAAACACATAAGTAGCATATAATAAATTAAAGTATGCATAAAAGGCATTTCTGTAAAAGATATATGGAAACAAAAATACAATGAACATGCAGAAATAAATATACAGCAATCTTGATTATCCAGAATGAATAGAGAATTATAAAATGTTGGATAACAAAAGTCCTAACTAAATCATATATATGGAATTAAAAGAGTACATACAATATTTAAAAAGTTAGTGTTTACTTAATTTTATTACTACTTGAAATAAGACTGTAAACTAGACTACTTTCTTTTCAACAACCTTTCAGTAAATAGCATGATGTAGATTTCTCAAGATAAATTTTTAATTTTTTTTATTAATAAAAAAAATTAATATTTTAAAAATTATATGCTTTGACTGCTCTGCAAAGCCTTTGATTGTCAAAGTAGCTTAATTTTTACTCATATTAAATAAAAAGTAAAAGTAAAACAAATGGACTAAAAGTAAATAAGAGTGAATGATAAATATGTGAAGGGTTTTATAGTTAAAATTTTCTTCAAAGAAGCAACTTTTATAGATAGATCAATGTTTAAAATATTGTTCCAATTAAATTAGAACAAATAGCAATTATTTACAAAACCAATTTCACTACATAATTACTAGATTAAAAACCTCCAACTCAAAAATTTTGAGCATATTTTTAGGTAAGAATTATTTCTAAGCAAGTTATTCATTATATATATATAATGTTAATTTAATACCAGATTGTGTGTGTGCTTGGCATAAACCCAACAAAATTATTATAATAGTTTGAAAAATATATTAAGCATCTAAAGATTTAATTGGTAAATTATACATCTATGTCACATGTATCTTTATACATATAAAGAAAAATTATTCTGAATAAGAAATAACAGATAAATATTACAGGTATTTTATAAAAATCTTATTTCAATACAGATTTTCCTTTTCATACAATTTAACTTTTGTTGTTGTTGTCGTGTCCTTCTCGCAGGGAAGGAATGAAATTTGCCATTGCCTGTGAGACAGGTTGGACTTCTTAACGATAGATGGCAACACCTCCTATCTCCACCTCCACAATTTTGGCATGGAACTGAAGGGGAGGGAAATATTCTCCAGGCCCCTGCACTTGTGGTTTCTGCTGCGACCGCCCACAAGACTTTCAGACCCACTGATTTAATGAGCATGTACTCAGTCTATACTCAGTGGTATTTAGTGGCATCGGGCATCGAACCCAGTCCCTCTGGTCTGGAGTCCGATGCTCTAACCACTAGGCTACCTACGGCCCCCTAATTTAACGTTTAAAGAGTTTAAGTACCTCATTTTTCGATCAACATCGTCATCAGAGTCGGAATCTTCAACTTTTTTCTTTTTCTTTGGGGGTTCTTCCTCTATTGGAATTTCTTCATTTTCTTCTTCTTCAGCTGGTGGAGCAGGAACATCTTCAATGATTCCTGAAGTTTCCCCTTCATTCTCTTCCTTTTCTTGATCCTCTTTTTCATCCTCAGAATCAGACATGACTGCAATCATAATGATACTTATTTCACTTCATATTCTATTCCCTTTCAATTTATTCATTAACAAAAAATGAACACTATAATTATTTTAACAGAAAGATTACAGTAAAATCTAATGATGAAAAATAATTTTTTTAAACTAGAAAATTGACAAAATATTTAAAAACTGAAAATTTTGGTACCAAGTTCTTACAGGCAAATAATTCAAGGTGAAGAAACTTTCCATTCTATTAACTGAAAGAAATTGAAAAAGCCGAAACTATAACTAAAATATAAAGTAAAAAAGCTGTTGTATAAAATGTAATATATGGAGGGGGTTGAGGAAGAAACTATATCATGCATGAAAAAAATATTAATTGCATATTTGTCTTAGTTCTGTTAATTAAAGTGCATGATTTAAAATGTTTAAAACAGAAGTGGAACATTCAGTCAAGATGTGTTTCACAATCAATGGACAAACAGTGATATTAAGGGACCTTGATTTTATTGTTTACTTCAATATTTCATTGATATTGAGTTCAAGATATTGAGTTGATTTAATACATCTTGCATCACAAATATGAAATCTTATTGAAGGTATTACCAAATGTGTATTCAGCAGAATTGTAAATTATTTTGTTATCATGGATTCTTACACATAAAAGAAGCAAATAAAACAAATCATACATTGAGATTTTAGGATATGTTGTATTTTAAGTTTTCCTGATCTAATGGAGGAGAAAAAGAATGTTACAAAGATTCCAAGACTCTCAAAGAATCTATGAAGACAAATTTTCATTGTTTCGACATCAAATAGTCCAATGCTGTTAGCAGGATACCTTAGCAGTGAAAACAAAACATGCAACTGGAAAGCATTAAGTGACTAATCTGTTACCATACAAGAGGGGCCAATAAGATTCCTTGATATGGAATCCCCATTATAAATATGAATACAAATCAGAAAATTATTCAATAAAATCATTAAAAAGCTTCTTGTAAATATTATCAGCAAAATGTTCAATTTTGTAAGAAATTTCAAAGTATTCAAACTTAAAATTGTGCTCAAAACCAAGAAAAAAACTCAGTGTGCTTTCATCACTGAGATATTTAATACCCCATAACCACTGATCAAATCCTCCATTCCCGTAATAAATAGTGGAATAGCTGGCTGTCATCTGGCTTAGTACTTATTTTTAAAAAAACAATCATTATAAATTTACAATTTTATTTTTTGCATGATAAGAAAAAATGTAATAATGAAGTTCTAAAAAGAAAGACTAAAACCAAATATTCATGCAAATGAACTGGAGCTTTCTTACTTTCATATGTTGTTGTTGTCGTCATGTTTTTATCCTGGGATACATATGAAAGATGAGCGGAAGACCAGAAACATACAATACAAACAGAAGAATATATGCATTTATTACAAACGATGATCCCACCATATAACAGAAGGGGGTGCGCTGCTTTCCATTTGAGACGGAAATCCATTTCAGGCCAAAGTCCGACTTCTTTTCCCAAAGATACATTCATGCATTATTTGGGATTTGAACCTGAGCCCACTCCGTTACAAGCCGAGGGTCATATCCACCATACTAGATGGGCGGCCTTACTTTTATATAAGACAATAAATTTGGGTGAACCTTTGATAGATACTGGAAGATTTAGAAAAATACATTTTGCAGGTTCCTTATTTTATAAAGACAATTCTAAAATCATTGCTTTGCATAAATACATAATACAAAACTCTCTGAACACTCTTGGGAACTCTAGAATAATCTCAAATCAAAATTCATTTTAAGTGACTGCCAAATAACATGGAAAATTCTTCATGAGTATTCAATGTTAATGATTGATATTAATGATTTAAATGGAAAATGGTTTTTAAATCCAATTTTTTCCCTAACCTTAATTTTTAGAATGGAACTTATGAAAAGATTTTCAGGTAAAACAACATCTACAGCAGTTTACAACCTTTAAATTTATTAGTACTATTCTAAATAATCTTACAATTTTTACTTTGAGAAACCTAGCAAGTGAATAGGACTCTAATTCTAGACCTTTCATGTACATATTTATTTTACTCTAAAAAATTTAGAAATATTTCATAAATAAGCAATTTTTTCTTCCACTTATAAAGGTAAAAGTTAATTTGGAATTGAAGATAAATATGGCATTTGTGTACACACAAGAAAATGGATTGAATAGAGCAGAAATGAACAGAGTTAAAATAAGCTGCCTTTTGGATAATAGTAAAACCAGAAAATAATACAATATTCTACAAATTTTTCTCTTTGAAGAAAAGATATTCAATAAACAAATATTCAACAATTGTTAAAAATAAACACTTAATTTTTTTTTAAAATTAATAAAAGCTAAGTAATTAACTTTTTTAAATAAAATTGTTTTATTAATACAACTGTCCTCTTTAGTATTATTTTCAGTATTCATAAAAACAGAAAGGTGCAAAATGACAAAATAAAGTATGAGTATTAACTGTATACATTAAGACTTACTTCAAAAGTATTTAAGTAGAATTTATTAATTTGATTTTGCTTTCACTGCACAATTGTATAAATGCTGCTATGTTCAACAAATGTCACTAATTATATTTGTACACTATATACTTTACTTTTCTTGTTTCAAAGAAACATAATAGCATATTTATAAATATGCACAATATATATTTGTTCAAAAAGAAAAACGTTAACTTACTTTTAGCTCTCTTTCTTTTGTCCTTTTTCACTTTTGCCGGACTATCTTTAGAACTTTTTCCAGCACCAATATCATCTTCATTGAAACCCTACAAAACAGACATAATTTTATAGAATTTGCATGAGCTAAAAATATTTTATCTTTATAAATTATATAAAGTCTGACCTACATTTTACGAACCTCTATTTTGCAAACTTTTTCCTGGTATCAAGCATATAAAGTATATTGAAAATAAACCTCTATTTAACAAATTTTCAATATTTAGCGACTTTGTTAAACAGAGGACAGACAGTACATTCTCTGTTATCCTAAATATGTATTAATTTCCAGATGTAAACTAATAATTTTCAAAATTTCCATAAAATTTTTTTTTAAATACAATCTAAAAAGAAATATTTAAATGAAAACTATGTTAAATATTTCATAAGTTACATAACATAACCTATTTACATAAACATGTACCAAATTTTATCAACAATCAACTCACTTCAAATTCTTCATCTTCATCACTTTCACCAAATATATCAGCAATAAGACCACCAACTTCAGATCTAGAAAAATTTTAAAAGAAAAATATAATATATTAAAATATCCATTACTAAAATGTTTCATTTAAAATCTTAAAATTTCCATATGTTTGAAAGAAACTTCTTTTAAAATACATCCTAGATAGGTTTCTTTATATGTAACTAGTTGAAATGCCCGTTCTTCACATGGGTAAGTTTTAAGAACGTAAAATTCACCTATTATAGCAATTATATTTTTAGGAAGGGTAAAACCCTGTATGAAGTAGTATAACCAAAAATTAAAAATATTTCTTTAAAATGAATTTTCACATTGTAAATAATTTTAAACAAGCTGGAATTTGGCCTCAAAGTAAACAATTTAACAAAAACAAATATTTTAATGCAAGAAAAATTAGCATGCTAAAAAGTAAATAATAATTAGACAAAAACAAATATTTCAATGTAAGAGGAAATTAACAAGCTAAAAAGTAAATTGAAATTACTGAATGCAAATATAAATAAAAATTATAACAGAAAAGTGATAGAAATAGTAAGTTTCTGCTATGGGAAATATGAGTGAAATAACCTGCAATAGATAAACTGAAAGAAAAAAACTAATGATAAACTGATTCACTAAACACCATCATAAATAAGAAAAATTAGGAAGTCTTCAAATGGGAAAAATTAAATTAGTATTACATGAAGTATGGATGCAATACTATCTCTGTAATACATCTAATATAGAGTATATTAGAAGTAATTCAAAACAAAAAAAATTAATTAGCCCCCCCCCCTTAACTAAAATCAAAATCTACCTAAAAACAGATAAAACAGGTCCCCGTTGAAATAATCCAGAACCAACAACAGTACTAAATGAAACAAATAATAAACCATATTGCTAAAAAATTATTGAAACAATACTTTTTGTGATATTTCTATTAAAAACTATAATTTGATTGCAAAGAGCAAAAGAATGAGTACATGCAATGATAAATAACTATAGTGATAATTGAAATATATATATCATATACAGACAGTACGATAACATAAAATATCCATATGATCTCCAAGAAACCATGTGAGGAACAAATTACCAGAAGCAATGTTAAACCATGATGGCATGAGACGTAAAACCAACACTGAATTTTAAAGAAATCCAGAGGGAGATAGGAGAAAATCTTTTCAAGGTGCATCTTTTTTCTGCAAACATTTTTTTGGTCATAAATTTCTGGTTTGAAAGATTGTCAAAAGCAAAGTTAAGTCGTGACGAAAAATCTTGTCAACATTGAAGTCAAAGGAATCCAAAAGAAAATGAGAATATTGTTTCAAGGTGCAACTCATCATAGTTTCAGCAAATAGCTTCTTGTTAAAAAAAAATCTGATTTTTTTTCATTTAAAACAAAGATGAGTTCTTATCGGTCATAGGGACCATAAGGCCAAAAACAGTGACATACAAAAAAACATGGTACAGTCAGGTTTCTCATAAATTGGAAGCATTTTATCTTCACAATATTACCAATGTGTTAATAAAAATTAGTTTAAGTGACACTTTCTTTCTGTTATATTATAAGGAATATTTTTCTACAATGAAGAAAACATTCAATATGCTGATGAAGGAAGAATAACAATAATCTTTATTTTGAATGACAGAAAATGGCATAGATACGTAAAACATGTAACATTTATATGTAAAAAATGCATGTGTTTATATACAATCAGCATGAAGAACAGATTGTAAGATGGAAAGTCAAAAGGAAAATTACTTTGACGTGTATTTAATCACATCCAAATTTTCAGTATTCATCCATAGTTTTTCTAACAGATGTTTTTGTTGTTGTTGTTTTTTGCCAGTAAATGGACATGACATGAGAATAAAAGCAGGCTAGAAGTGAAGGTATAGTTTCATTGATTGAAAAAAAAAACCCGATTTTTTGTCACAAATAAGTAATTATAATCCAAGATTCTGTTTACAAAAAGTCTCACAAATTATTATTCGACCGAAAATCTGACTTGAGTCTTTGTATCACATAACTACTGTACCTACAATGATAAGCCAGAAAAGGATAGTTCAGAAAATATAAAAATATGAAACTATGACACTGAAATAGGAATTATAATATTAATTTAAATTAAAGGGTTATCTGAAACAGAAAAAATACGGCCTAATTTTGATACCAGCGATTTGGCACATATGGCATCATAGCCAAAACTTATAATATTAGCATCAGTGAAAGTGAATTATCATTAATGAATTAAAGAAAGTTTCATCACTTTTGTTTGAAATTCTGGAAAATGACAAAATATGCTTAATTAAGAAATACAATTCATTTCAGTCAACATCGCTAAATCAACTGTACAGCAACCCGCGTTACCAAAGCAAAAAAAAAAATTTGAAAGGACACTTTTTACGATGATTTTTTTGAAAAACAATTATAACTCTGCCAAAAAGAAATTAAAAAACAACTAAATACAACCATAAATAAATATATTTATAATAAAATATACAACAACCCCCATAAAAACTGTTTGAAACATTAATTTTTGCAAAGTTGTGTGTCATATTGGCAGTTTGTAGAAAAATTGCTTAAAAATTAAATTTTAAAAAAATCTAAAGCAAATTTTAAAAAAAAAACTCTTTGTAGTTGATAGCATTATGATCTATAGTTTTTACATGCAGTTTTATTATTCTGGGTTGCTCAGTTTGGTCGAAACAGACAAATCACATACACAAACTCTTTCTTTTATAAGTATAGATATATATAGTACCATACAAAAGCTATTATGCAATTAATCTAAAATTCAGAAGTTATTGTGTTTATTAAATTTTCAGACATAAATTTCTTATATCCAATATATAATACAAAAAAATTTTATATACTCACTCATCACTTTCTCCATCACTTTCTGAAAGAAAGAAAAAAAATTTGAAATGGAACATTCAAACAAGACAAAAACATTTACCATGAAAAAGAAAATTCTAAATAAGAATTACAATTACAGAAATTCACTTTATATTAAATAGTGAATACTCAATTTCTGAAAAGACAAACACAAATAATTGCCGTATAAGATATCTATCTAGATAGATATACAAGAAATTCTATCTCTTAGTTTTATATAAATTGTGAAAATTATTTTTAATTTTTATACATAAATACTGAATGATTTAACTTTTCATATAAAACTCCTTGATTTTAAGAAATAATCAAGAGAAACTACCAATTTTTTAAAAAATCTATAGAAATTATCACTTAAACGCTGAAGTAAAGAGTAAAACTAATGATTTTGAAATTGCAAGCCTGGAGAAAAAAACATTTCATAAGCATTTTTTTGTTGTTGTTTAACCTTATATATAGCCACAAATAATTTTTCTTTCCTTTCTTAATCTTCATCCTTTCAGATAATTACATTTTCATTACACACCATCAAATGAGAGTCATTTCATTGCAACAGAAATTTTTAAATTTACAGATTAATAGTACTTTTCTTATGAATAGATATAAAAGACGATATGAGTTCCAAATGACTTAAAAAATTATTGCTTTAATTTATTTTATTTTTAATAACATTGCACTTTTAAGCAATAAAAGGGCTATTAGTGACTGCCTTCGTTTTTTTATTTTTCTAAACCTTGATCAAGAAATCAGGAGGTCACCTCTCAACTGATTTTAAAAAGAATTCTTTCTCTGGGGAAATAAAGATTGCATTGATGCAACCCATAACAAAACGTGTAAATGCTTTATATTTATGAATCAATAATTTACAAGAGAATTTTGTATAACAATTATTTTCAAAATATAAATATACTCATTTATAACCAGGTTGCTTATAGAAAAAAATATATATATTGTTACGAATTTTGTATAAAATAGTGCAAATAATTTGTATTTGGATGTGCAATGCATTTATATTTCTTTTGTTAATGGTATATTTCTTTTGTTAAAATTGTAATATTCACAAGCAACACCATCCCTTACCTTATGATGGTGACTCAATGGGAACTTGGCGATAGAGTCTAATTGGCGAGTTCAGAAAAGTCTGGAACAAGTCGATCTTTCTCGAAGTTTCTGCCGGAGTTATAAATAGAGCAATACTTGCCAAAATGAGCCAGTCTTATTTCAACCAACGATTAGTATACTTGCCTTGATCGGGATTAGCTCAGCTGTGCTTGTGAATAATCTTTTACATACATGTATTTTAGATATTGATAATTGTATCTGAGAGCTGTTGAAGGTGTGAAGACCTTCTGAGATTTATTCCGTGGAAATAGCTGCTGAATCTTGTATAACCAAGGATTGGATTTTTGACAAATTCTCATCGCTCTTAAAGTCTTGTACTGTGTGACTGATTTACATAAAATCCTCGAATCCCGATTGATGTAATAATATCAATTCTTTATAAAAAATTCTCTTTTATAATATAAACTTAAGAAACCAAACAAAGTGTAGTAAAAATACTTACAGAGCACTCAAATGTAAATTAAAACTATTTATAACTATTGTGAACATTTCATATTGTAACACTTACCAGATTCAGCATTTTCTTCACCATCACTTTCATGTTTTCTGTTGAAAATAGATAAATATTTTTAATAAATCTCAGAATGAGGTTCAACTGATAGTTTAAACAATAAAAATTAAAATTATAACTCATGTGTTACTTTGATTTTGGTTCATCATTTTCTAATTCTTTCTCTTCTGTCTGTATAGGGGACGAAGGTGAGTTAGGAGAACTCTCTCTATTTTCCTGGTCATTTCTTTCCTCTTCATCATCACTCTTATTTTCTACATCAGAACCAACATGAACACTGCTTTGGTCATCTGAAATGTCAGAATATGATAAGTACAGCAATAAAATAAACATTCAATATGTATATATAAGTATTATCATTCAATTCATTTAATTAATATAAAATACAAAATTAGAAAATAGGAAAATTCAGCTAAAAATTATCAAAAGATTAAATAATACATTAATATATGGAGATTAAATTATTTCAAAAGTATACAATAGTCAGTGCTTGCATATTATCCCATCCACCATTAATGCTGATAAAAAGACTATCATCTACCAAATAAAATAATCATTTTGTCTATTAATAAAATCTCACGGTATTTAAAATGAATAAATAACACATTCTGTTTATCGAGTCACACTGTTTGGTAGAAGTTTTTGTTAAGCAAAAGTGACCAAAAGAATAACATGCAAATACCTAACAGTCTTCCATAAAGATATAAGTGACTTAGAAAAAAAATACAAACTTTATTTAAACTAATCAAAAATCGCACTAAATGTAAATGTTTAGTTTACATATAAAAAGAATAGCTTTAAATTAAATCATCAAAAATAATTTTTTCAGCATTAAAAAAAGATCAAAGATTTTATTACCTTTCCCCTCTTCATCAGCACTTTCATTATCCGAAGCATTCATTTTATCAGAGTGCTTATCCTCTTCATCTTCATCTGCACTTTCAATATTTACTTCAGGAATATTTTCCTGCTCCGATTCTTCCCCATCGCTATGAATACTACCTTCATTATCACTCTTAGTTTCCTTTTCCTCATCTTTCTCCTCATCATTCTCTTTAACAGCTGATTCTTCATCACTATCACGATTTTCATTATCACTCATTTCAACATCACTAACCTAATTTTTTTTAAAAAAAATTATTATGTTATGTTATATATATATATATATAATATAAATAGTACATTTATACAATGCATATATAGGAAATACCTATATATGATGAATATATAGGTGCTCGCATATTAGTCTATCATTTAATAAATGTAGGAAAGGGATGCAAGTTTTCTTTTATATATTTCTTTAGATTCTTATTGCAAGAGATGGCACCACTAATAAGAAACCACGTGAATCTTTGCTGTGCGATACGGTGAGGTCATGTATTTATGAGGTGGCAGAAAAGAAACTGGGAGTTGCACCAAAGGTTGAACAAAGGCAGGTCAGATGAAATCGGTCTCTCCATTCTTGAGAAAGAAGGCGTGTTTTCGGAATTGGTATGGTGCTATCTCGAATTATTTAAAACCCCTTGTAGATAGTAAAATGTTTTAGTTATTTTTTTAATAAATTAGGTGATTTTAACACTCTGTGATTATTTTAACATTAAAATCGAACCTTCCCCTAGACGCCGTCCCACATAAATTGAAGGTTTTGAAAAATTTTCATCGAAGTGTATTTGCATAAATAGCTACATTTAAATTGTAATTCATTACTTAAATCTGATTAATTTAACAATTTACATTTAAAAGAAATGAAATATCTAGCAATTACTATCATTTTCAGGTAGCTTCTTAAGTCAGGAGAGATCTTTTGTTGAAATTATCATCACAGCTAGCTAGTTAATGTCAGCCAACTTACATCTAAATTTACTCTGGTTGATTCTTCATCCAAGAAAAACTTTACTCTCAAATATATGTTGATCCAACCAAAAAGAACATTTTCTACCTATTTGGTTTTCTGACTATATTGGTGGACCACTAGCTGCTATTTGCCCACCCCTATATATTAAACTACTTAAAAAATTTAATTAGTAATAAAATTAACAATTAACTTTTAAAAAATTTTACTGTCAATTAACAAACAATGCTGTGGCCGGTGCTAATTTGATATATGAGTGCTACGTACCAAGTTGTTGCTGCTTATGTTCGCCAAGATGAGCAAAACAATTACAATATGGTTACCTTGATATTTTTATCAAGTGGTCAAGTGAGGATGACATATTATAGGAGATTTTTATTGTTTTTTCGCAGTAACCCATAAATTTTAGAGGATTTTAATTTGATTTCTTTAAAAATGTAACCATTTTCATTGCAATCGTTCTTCATTTTAGCTGCTTCAGTCTTCTTATGTATTTTGTGCTATTTTTGAAAATGGATAGTTCTAATATCATTGGCAAGTACCAGGATATTTTTTTTAAAGAATGTGAGAGATGTGCTTTTAATTATTGCTGCAAATCATATATTTCCACTCTATATTACTTTTAAAAAATGCAATCTTTTAAATGTTCCTTGTTCGATGAAATTCATAAAAGGAACTTGCAGTTTTTGGAATATTGTAAGTTATAAGGAATTATTAATTGATATTGATTATTAATTTTAATACATATAATTAAAAATATAACTATATATTACAACTGTATATTGTTAAAAATATAACTATATATTACAACTATTATTTTTATATAATAATTATTATTTTATTTATACTGATTATTATTATATTATTTGTAATTATTTTTAATTATAACTTATTGTTTTTATATGTGAATTATAATAAATAATTATAATTTAATTTGTATACGATTATTATATATTACCCCCATAAAATAATTATTAATACACCCAATTTTTTTTACACAGTCTTTTCTAACATGATTTTGAAATAACACAGTCCACCCCCAAATGTATATATATATATAACAATTTAAATTTTTTTTTTTTTACTCAAATTTTTTGTACTAACATGAATTTACGATTTAAATGAAATTATCACAGTTTATGATAATAAAGAAGTAAATAATTTTAAGTTCAACCATTAACAGCCGATTTAATTTGCAAGGGCTTGAAATTTGCTACCAGTTTGGAACAACATGATCCTGGCATAGAGTGTGCATTAAAATTTCAATGTAGCAAGTTATCAATGTAGCAAATGTATTTGTGTAGCAAGATATCATGAGAACAACAAAAAAACAGCTGCTAATAGCAGACTTTGTAACAAAAAAAACTGAAACCAATAATAATGAATGAAATTTTTTCATTTGAATCAAAACTGACAGTTGCCCTGGACATACCTGGCTTATCTACTGATAACATTTTTCATCAAGTTCGGAATATCAATTCTTGTTGACAAGTAATATTGTTCATAATATGAATTACAATAATTCTTGTTATAAAGTAGCAATGAAAAAATAGTACTTTTATTCCTACTTTCAATTTGAATTTATATTGTTACGTAGATCGGGGTTCAAGGATTTTATGCAAAATCAGTTGTAAACAACAAGACAGTTCTTTAACAGCGATGATAATTTATTGTCGAAAATCAATCCTTGGAACACAGGATTCCACAGCAAAATTCGCAGAATAAATATCAGAAGGATTTCACACCTTCAACAGCACTAAGACACAATTATCAGTATCTAAAAATACACGTATATATAAGCTTATTCACAAGCACAGCCGAGCTAATCACGATCAAGGCAAGTTCACTAATCACTAGTCAAAACCAGACTAACTTCTCGCTGGTTGAAACCATACTCGCTGGCTGAAACCAGATCGACTGTTGTGGCGAGTATCGCTCTATTTATAGCAGGGGCCGAAATTTCTGGAAAGATGCACTCGCGTCACAGATCGTGAAATTAGTGGATTTCTCTACTAATTTCGAGAAGAATCCAGAGGGTCCCGAACTCACCAACAGGGTTGCCAAAGTCGCCAACTTGGTTGCCAAAAATGATGCCAACTTGGCTCTATCGCCAATATTTTGCCAAGTTCCCATTGAATCACCATTATAACGTAAGGGACGGCGTTGCTTGTGAATATTACAATTTTAGCATGAAATAAATATAGCATAGAGTAATATAAAGGCATTGCACATCCAAATACAAATTATTTACATTATTTCATACAAAATTCGTAACATTGCCCCCTCCTCAAAGACTGCACGTCCAGGGCAGTACAATCCTTGAGTAAGAGGCATATATTTACAGACATAACCTATTCACATAATAATCGTATATAAAATAACAAATACTCAACAGCAAAAAGCAAATAAATTCAAAATACAAACATAAATTATAACACTAAAATAAAACTAAGAAATTAGAAAAGAGTTAAATAAATCACATTATTTACAAAATAATTAGTGACCATGGTCTGAACTTAGGTAACTTATTCTCCTTGGCCAAGGTAAGGGGCTAGCCTATTATAATGTACTAGCTTTCATGGCCCGGCGTTGCACGGGCTTATACCGAGGGTATAACTTAATCCCCATGTTAATTTCCTCCTTTTATTCTAACGCCAACACTTTTGTGGGGTTTGACGCGTACGATGTGAGTGCATGACCCGTGAGTGCGTGTCATGGCTTTGTTGCTTAAAATTTTCCCTTCTCTTCACAAATTCTCGATCCTAGTACCACTGAAGACCCACCGTGTAGGGGCCGGATGCATGTAAAATAAATCGAGAGCTCAAACGTCCTCCCGTTGGTGTGGTGTGGTAGTTAAGAGAGGGGGGTGCCAGCTCAGGTGTCGACCACGTCACTTGACCATGGTTCAAAATTACGCAGACCGTCCCTAAAAGGCCTCGTGTTGCTGAACAGTGGGACGTTAATATTCACTCAACTTCACAAATTCAGCACTTCCAATATTATTTTCCGAAATTACTTTGATTTCTTTCCTCTCCGCTTAGCCCGGCGTTGCACGGGCTTTCACCGAGTGAATAACTTCACCCTCATGGAAATTTCGTGTTTCCCTCAGGCCGATAGCACTTGTGTGTGTGTGCGATGTGAGTGATTTCTTTAACAATGTCATAAAAACTCCCTTTTTCGAAATTTGTTCTTGCGTTGGTGTGGTAATTCTTAAAGATGGGTGAATGCTCAGGTGTCGTCCTCGTCACTTGAGCATGGTTGAAAATTTCGAGGTCCGTCACCAAAAACCCTTGAATAGGCAGGGTGAATTTTAAAATCACCCACTCACTCTCCAATTCTTTCGTTGCAATTTTTCATTTCCCGGAAACGAAAATGTAGTTTTTTTAAAAATAGTGGTATGCTGAAAAAAAGACAGAAAGTATAAATTTTTCAAATTACAAAATGTCACTACTATTTTAATTCTTGGAGTAAAATTGTGAGGATTTTTTGAAATATTCGACTCGGGGGAAAAAAGTTTCATGCAATTACCTTTATAAAAGAAGAAATTATTAAATGATTGATTTAAGTATTTTGAGTGTTTTATTAAAATTTGTTCAAAAAAGTTTTTGGCTTTTTTTTAAAATCACTGATTCTAAAAGTTTTAAATTGAAAATTTCGAAGTCTGTCGCCAAAAAACTCTGGAGTAGGTGAACAGTGCGACTTTTTAAAAATCCCTCACATTTCAATTCTTTCGTTTCAATTTTTTAGGCCCCGGAAACGAAATGTAGCTTTTTTAAAAATAGTTGTATGTTGAAAAAAGATAGAGAAGTAGAAATTTTTAAAATTACAAAATTTCACTACTATTTTAAATCTTGAAGTCAAATTGTGAGGATTTTTTGAAATGTTCGACACACGAAAAAATAGTTTTGAAATAAAATTGATTAAAAATGCTCATTTAGCAATTAATTGTGACATACCATTTGCTTACATAATGGCAGCACTGAAAATGAAGTAAATTTCAGATCAGTGGGGATGCAGCAAGTGAATTCAATCATTGAAGAAGAGAGAATTAATTTACGGGTGGGAAAAATAAGCAGAAATGAACAAAATCGAATTGTTGAAAAAGATAGAAATTACTTTGAATGATTAAAAATCAGAAAAAAAACTTTTAGAAGGCGCAAAAAAAAAAAAATGTACGTTAAAATAACAGAGGATCATGTTAAAATAAGTATTTATTAGTAAAATGAATTTACGTGGGGAAAATTAGCAGAAATGAAAAAAAAGAGATCATCGCCGATTCCAACTCGCAGAGACACGATTTGCTTTACGGTGTAAATGAAGCGAAGCGCTAACCGACTGTGCTACCGGGACCCGTAGCGAAAAATGAAAATAGGCAACAATAATGAATGGAAGGACAAAAAAGTAATTTTTTCACTCGCATTTTTTTTTTTACTCGCCAAAGTTACTGATTTCCCCCTGTTTAAGGCAGAATTTTTTTAGTGTTTAGTTAGATGCGGTCGAAGGCGAAACAGGTCAACTGTCTTTGGCGCAAAGCTAATTTTCGACGCCAATGTTTGGCTAAATGTAAAATCGCGTATTTTAAATTATTTTAAAAATCATTACCTTCATTTTAAGGGCATAATTTTTACGTTAATGCTCTCAAACATCACCAACTATTTGCAAAAATAACGTACTTTGAAATAAAAAAATGTACAAATTACTACTTTTTAATTTATTTCTCAGAAAAACATAAGTTTACGAAAATCACAATTTTTTTTTTAAATCCGTAATTTTGAAGCAATTTTTTCAATCTTCGTATATGTTACGGATAATATTACTGTACACACGGAAAAAAGGGTTTGTGAGATTATCTTCATAAATGACGAAGTTATTCAATGTGAAGTAAAAATTAAGACTACTTTTTAAAAATTCTTTAAAAAAAAAGATTTTGGGAATTTTATTTTTTAAATGAATGGATCTAAAAGAGAAAGGCTTGAAGTTAATTAGTGTAGAATATCGATTTAATAACACGAAAAGTAATTCATACCCAACGATTTAGAAATAATTTTCATAAAAACGCATCAGTTTTAACACTATTTTAAAAAATTCGAAAAAAATAGAAAATATCGTTATTTTACAAAAAACATTATACCGTGTCGTGGCGAAATAAATGATCTTTCCGATTCTGTAATTATTTTTTGTCTAATTTCGACACCGAAAATTAGATGACAATTTTAATATGGTGGAAAACGTAAGATTACCGCTCGGCCGAAACGGAAGGGAAGTTCCGCCAAGTAAACAACCGGCAGGAGTAAAACAATTAGGCGTTTTAAGGTTTTTAATTAATATCTTTTTAACTAATTACAATATCGGAATATAAATGGGCAATACGGTTTCCCCGGAAAATTCCCGATCTTTTGGTACCTTCCGCGACTTTCTGAGTCGTACAGTTCGTGAGAAGATAGACGCACATACATAGATAGATACGTTTGTTTACCTTTGAATTTTAATTATAATGTATTACCTTCGGTTTTGTGTGTGGTGATTTCTGTATCCTAAAAACAACATCATTCAGTCTTTTTAGGACTGTGTAAGGACCTTCCCAGTTGGTCTGCAGCTTCGGGGAGAGTCCTTTGCGACGTTTCGGATTCCATAACCACACTTTGTCGCCTTCGTGGAAGTCGTGTCCGGTTGCTGTTGCGTCATATCGGGTCTTCATCTTCTCTGAAGCCATGCCGATTCTTTTCCTAGCCAAATGATGCATTTCCTCCATCCGTGCCTGGAGTTTCTCGACATACTCCTCAGGCACCAAAGGAGCATCTGGTGGCCGGCTGAACAAGAGATCTGCAGGCAAACAAAGATCCCGTCCGAAAAGCATCTGGGATGGGGAATAACCGGTGGTCTCGTGAACAGCACTCCTGTAGGCAAGCAGGAAAAGAGGCAGTTTCTTATCCCAGTCCTGTTGATTACTGGATACCAGGAGAGAGAGGCTGTTCAGGATGGTCCGATTGAACCTCTCTACCATGCCGTCAGACTGAGGATGTAAAGCTGTTGTCCGGGTTTTGTCAATGCCGAGTATCCCACACAGTCTCTTGCAAACTGCTGAATCGAAGTTTCTTCCCTGATCGGAGTGCAGTTGTAGAGGAACTCTGTATCTTGAGATCCATTGTTGCACTAGAACCTCTGCAACAGTCGGGGCCTCTTGGATGGATATAGGATAGGCTTCAGACCACTTAATAAAGTAGTCCATGACAACCAGTGTCGTAAAAATAAAAAGTTTCTTGTATTGAAAATTAATATTCCAAACTATTAATACTGCCAAATCTCATTTATTTCACAAATTAACATGCCAACTAGAGTCCAAGACTCACCTAGTTATAAACAATTTTTTCATGGAATACTGGTAATTAAACAAAACAGAACGAGCACTTCCTTGTTGCCACAGCGTACAAAATAATATACTCTTTCAATATCATTCAGTTCACAGCGACAAAAAATTAAACAATGATAAATAAATTCACGTAAACAAAATAATAAATTTAAATAATTTTTTATGCTTTTAACATAATAAACTGAAATTTATAAAGTGGATCTCACATCCTCCTACCTTGAGATGTGGAAGTCCCACAGCTCAACAACTATATTAGAGATCCAGCCTTTCGGGAATTTTAACAGTCCGTCCTAGTCTTGTCTTGTTTTGTTTTGAACAACTGCGTAGTCGATGGAGTTGTCGTCAGAACACTTAGGAATAGCATTCTTCATAGAGGCGATTTTTGTAGACAATGCATTTTTGTCAGGTGGAAAAGACGAATCATTAGAAGAGATCTCTAAAGGGAAGACGAGCTGAATTGGACGCAGAATTTCTCCGCGAGATGTTCTAAGTTTAATGAGTTGACACACACCGTCTTTCCCTGGCAGAATTTCTGTCACTTTCCCCAGTGGCCAGTCGATTCGATTGGCGTTGTCACTTTTTATGAGAACAATGTCCCCAGGAGTTATCATTGAAGTTCTAGTCTTTTCCGGCCTCCTAATCAAAGATCCAAGATATTCGGACCTGAACCTTTTTCGAATGTCCTTCTGCAAAGCTAACCTATATTTGACACGATGGTTGAGACTTTTATGATCTGCCACATCACAGTCTGGAACACCAGAGTTTTTGATATCCTCAAGAAACATCGCAGGGGTAAGTGGAACAAATTCTGAGTCACATTCGTCGATGTAAGTCAAAGGGCGTGAGTTGATTACAGATTCACAATCACAAATAAATGTTGTCAACTCCTCGAATGCCAAACGCTCTTCCAAGTATTCTTCTCAAAAGACTTTTAAGAATACCAATTAGTCTCTCCCACCATCCACCCCACCATGGTGAAGAAGGGGGATTAAATTTCCTCTTAATTGGACGAAGAGCATTGTCGCTACAAATGCGGCCCCAATCTAAACTTCTAAGCAAATTGGAAGCTCCGACAAAATTAGTGCCATTATCACAGTACATGGTTTCACATCGGCCTCTCCGAGCAATAAATCGTCGTAGAGCTAGCAAAAAGCTTTCGGTTGATAGCGATGAAACAAGCTCTAAGTGGACAGCTCTATATACGGCGCATGTAAAAATGCATACCCACGCCTTCTTTCTATCTTTTAAAAATAAAGGTCCTGCCAGGTCAATTCCACAGATCTCAAACACTTTTGCCAGTCGTATTCGATCTTCAGGCAAAGGAGCAGATACAACATCACAACATTTAGAAGAAAATCTTTTGCAAACGACACATTTTGAGATAACAGAACACTGTTTTTCTTCCACTCAAAATCCAAAAATGTTCTCTCAAAATATTAAGCAAAATTTGAGTTCCAGCATGATTATTTTTGCTATGGTGAGAAAATATTAGTCTTTTGACAACTTTATGATTGGACGGGAGAACAGCTGGTTCCCTAAAATCTTCTGTATCCTGACGGAAAATTATTTTCATCTTGAGCCGTATTATTCCATCGGCATCCTTATACGCACTCAAAGTTTTTAGTTTTGCATCATGCTCGTTCACAAAAGATTCCGACTTGACCAATTTTATCACTTGTTTCTCTGATGCCCTGTATTCTTCAGCATCCAAACTTCCCTTTTTCCTTAGCTGAACATCGCATCTGCAGCTCTTTACAAATCTCAAAATCCATCCCACTAACTTCACAATGCTTTCATATTTTGAAAAGCACTGATAAAACCAGCCTGCAGCTGTAGGTCAATAATTTCAATTTGTACCCGAGATAGGTAACAATTAATGTCTTGAAGAGAAATTGAAAAAGGATTAGTGAAAAGTTCAGTATTTTTGTTATCTTTAAAATCCTAAAACCTGGCACTGAAAGAATCCTGAAAAATGGATATTAAATTTTTAAATCTATCACAGTTCGGAGCATTACTAACTTTGGCAGATAATTCCTGCATGTGTGAATAGGAAATGAGTTAATTTTTTCTCTACAAAATCCAGACCAAAAAAAAGTTTGTTCACAAAAGAAGATATATATATGACCAACTAGGGTAGGAAAAACACAATTTTTTCCCTGTAATCTTAAATTTAAATTGTTTAAATGCTCCATTACATCGGTAAGGAAAGCTAAGCCCAACAGCCAATTTTCACTCCTGAGGAGCGAGCATTCACTGGGCAGTTCATCCTTTTCTTCCAGATATTCTAAAACACATTCCCTCTAACTCCAAAATCTTGCAAGTGAACAAGCCTTTCGAAAACCAGCGCACATTACAATGAAGAAGTAACTCGCCATTTTCTTCCGTTTCTTCAGGGGAAAGCGTACGAAATCTTCATCGATTCAGAGCACGAGCTCGTATTTTGTTGATACAGCGCACCACGGGGTTAACAATGTGTCAGCCGTGAACCCAATTCATACTAAAGAAAAAACTAAACTCATCAGAGCAACATCAATTCACCATTTTATTCCAGAGAAATATATCTACTACATTCTTTTGGCTCCTTGCCAAAGACAAGATACACAAGCAGCTCGTTTAAACCATTACATCATGACGTCACCAATGAGTAATATAATAAATTTACCGCGTGACCCTGACACCTTCCCCCTGAGAGTCATATTAGATCCGAAGATCAAATATGGCTAAAACAACCTAAGGGTCACACGTTACATACACAAAAAAAAACACCCTGCTTAAGCACTATCTTAAGATTATACACTACATAAAAAACCAACACATTAAATTTTACACAAATATACTACTTAACTTAATCATCTAAAAATAAAGTTTAAAGAAATGTTTTAAAGTTCAATTATTCTTAAATCTTCTAAAAGTTCTTATTTAACTACGGTTTACACTTACAGTCTGGATAGCGCATCTGCATTAACTAGTTTTGATCCTTTTATATGACTTGCTTCAATGTCATGGCGTTGAATTGCCAAAGCCCACCGCTGTAATCTCGGACATTGGGATGCAGCACTAGTAAGAAACACTAGGGGATTATGATCGGTTAGTAAGAATATCTTTGCTCCGCACAGTAAAGTTTCAAATCTTTTCAGAGCCCAAATAATAGCATACGCTTCCCTCTCAATTGTTGACCACTTTTGTTGGCTTGGATTCAGTTTCTGGCTCCCGAAAGCTATGGGATGAATGTTGTCTTCTCCATCCGACTGACCTAGACAACATCCGACCGCCGTCTGAGATGCATCCGTATGCAAGTAGTACGGTTTATCTATGTCTGGGACTTGCAATTCTGTAATTCCACATAGTGCTGTTTTCAACTCCTTGAAAGCATTTTCAGCCTCCTTGCTCCATGGAATCTCATTAGGGACTTTCTTTTTCGTGAGCTCCGTCAATGGTAGAGCAATTTTTGCAAAGTTTGGAATATACTGTCTATAAAAATTGCATAATCCTAATGCACTTCTCAGTTGCTTCTTGGTCGTTGGTGCCTCTAAGTTCTGAATCGCTTTTATTCTTTCTTTGTCAGGTGAATGTCTACCTGAACCAATGACATGTCCTAAGTATTTAACTTGTTGTCTTGCAAACTCACACTTTCCTAAATTCACTGAGAAGTTAAAATGCTCCAATCTTTTGAAAACTTCTTCCAGATGATCTAAATGTTCTTCCCATGTATCAGAGAATACGGCTAAATCGTCGATATACGCGCATGCAAAGCCAGATATAGTTTGGACCACTTTAGACATGGCTCTTTGGTAGGTTGCAGCAGCGTTTCTTAACCCAAATGGTAATACATTCCACTGGTACTGTCCTCGATGAGTACGGAACGCTGTTAGATGTTTGCTGCTGTCTTCCATTGGTATAGACCAATATCCTTTCAACAGATCTAGAACAGTAATAAATTTTTTCTTCCCTACTAAGAAATTCAACTCCATCATATTCTCCATTGGATATGCGTTCGGTACGGTAAGAGCATTCAAACTTCTGAAATCTATGCATAACCTAAGTGTTCCATCCTTTTTATGAACACATACTACTGGGTGTGCTATTTCACTTACAACAGGTTCAATCAGACCTAACTCTAACAATTCGTCTATCTGTGCGTCTACTTTCCTCTTTAAGTTTTCCGGTATCTTATAAGTTTTGGGTTTCACCTTCTCCTCCTCAGCCTTCAGTTTTATCACGTGTTCACCAACTTTAGCTCTTTTTATTTTTCCAGAAAACAACCTTCTGTGTCGATGTAACAAATCTTTTAGTTGATTTTGTTGCTTCTTAGATAAGTAATCCAACTTCACTCTGTCCAATGCTTCATCATTTTTCTCAGCAGCAGGAACTGTTGGCGTTTCATATATCTCACCAAATTCATCATCGATATCATAAACAACTCCAACCGTTTGAACTCTCGCTTTGTATTCTCTAATCTTGTTAACATGCAGTAATCTTAAGTTACCTTCAGGCATCTGCAAATAATATGAATTTTCTTTTACTCTTTTAACAACTTTAACTGGACCTGTCCATCTAGAATATAGTTTATTCGTTGAATCAGGTATCAAAACAAGCACTTGATCTACTGGTGCAAATTCTCGATGTTTCTTTTGCCTGTTATAATACTTAGCGTAGTTACCTTGTTGCACATCACTTGTTAACTTTGCCTCGCGTGTTGATACTTCTAACTTTTCCTTTAATTTTTTCAAATAACTCTCTACTGATCCCTTCATATTCAGAGGTAATAACGTGTTTCCAGTCCAAATTGACTTCATTATAGACAACGGACCTTTCGGCTCCCTTCCATACATTAGCAGAAAAGGTGGTACACCGGTAGTTGCATTGGGAACTTCCCGATAAGCCCATAGTAAAAACGGTATATGCCTATGCCAACTTCTTCCTTCATCTCTAATAATGTGATGCAACATGTTCTTGAGAGTCTGGTTCCATCTCTCAACTAACCCGTTTCCTTCTGGATGGTATGGTGTCGAAAAACGTGGGCAAGCTCCTAAAATCTTCAAAAACTCTTGCGTTAAACTTGCAGTTAAATTTGTCGCATTGTCCATTACGATCACTTCTGGAATGCCTGTTCTACTGAATATTTCGAGCAGTGCTTCACATGTACTCTTAGCCGTTAGTGACTTGAGCGGGACTGCTTCCGGCCATCTAGAATGCTGATCCATCAAACAAAGTATATATCTATGTCCCTGTGACGATACTGGATCTACAGGACCAATTAGATCAATGTTTACCACTTGGAATGGCAATTCAGGACGAGACACAGGTGTTATTGGAATTTTGTCAACCGAACGAATTACTTTTCTGCACTGACAACCATGACAAGAACTACAATATGCTTTAATCTCCTTCACCATTCCTGGCCAATAAAATGAAAACTTGATTCTCTGAATTGTTTTATGAGCTCCTAGATGTGCTCCGAACACTGATTCATGTGCAATTTCTAGTATCTTTCTCTTCCTAATTTCGGGAATCACTAACTGTTTTATCCTATTTCCGCACAACAGCTCTTCATGGTACAGGATATCGTCTTCTATCACATATCCTCCTTTTTTCCGCTTAGCAAAGTTCCATGCTTCTTGAAGAGTATCGCAACTCTTTTGCTGTTTCTTGAATTTTTCGGTGTTATTTTCATTCTCCTCATCATATTCTGTTATAATTGGCTCCTGTTCCTCCTCCTCAGTATTTACACTTTCATCTAACAATTTTTTAGGGGAATCTGATCTTAAGTTTACAGCGGCTGTAAATCTGGGATTGTATATTCTCTCTTGTTCTAATAATGCTTCATAAGTTTCAGTATCTAATAATATATCAGCGTTCAGTCTGTCCACAGTTGCCACCACCGTTTTAATTACCGGCGTAATATACCCGTTCGTTACCAAACCAATATCCACTTCTTTTAGTTCAGCCTTTAAACAATCACCAAATGCAGGTTGCAACATTATATATCCTTTGTAATCGACTTCCTTCCCTACTACACTGCTTTTAAACACGCTAATTTGTGCACCTGAATCTACTACAGCTTCATATTCTACTCCACCATAAGAAATTTTCACTATTTTTAAGATCCGACATTTTTAATTGAACTGCACTGCATTTCTTATTTTCCATTAAAACTTCGCCATTGAATCTCGCTGTGACTACTTTGCTTTCATCCTCAACTACTTTGACTTCTGCCACTTGCACTTCAGATACCTTTACCTCAGCAACTTTACCCTCGGTATTTTCTCTCCCATCTTTCCTATCCCTGCAAAATCTCGCAAAATGTCCTACTCGTCCACAATTGAAACATGTAACTGGTTTTTGGAAAGAATTTCGCTTATCGAATCCACTGCGGTTGTTAGATTCTTGTCTATATCCTTCACTCAATGTATGACATCTTCTATTGAACGTGCCAGGCTTTTCCCTATATGAATTTCTATACGGTTGAGAAGAAGTAGCTTTAGTGGCTGATTATATTGCCTTGCGTTTTCATAATCATCTAACTTCTCAGCAAGATCGTCAACTGTTACAATTCTACCCCAATCATCAATAAAATGTTGTTGTATATCCCTGGATACTTGTTCCTTCATCTGTTCTACAATGACAAGTTGTTTCAGACTGTCAAAATTGTAGATATTTAGTCCCGAAATCCACTCATTAAAATAGTTCGCCAACTCAAATCCAAAATCTCGCCAAGTGTACTCGGTCGATTTACAATTGCCTCTTAAATTTTATTTTAAATGCTTCTGGGCTCAATTTAAATCTTTTTAATAACATACTTTTTATATGCTCATAGTCATTTGCCTTTTCCTCAGGTTCCCTGGCAATCAAATTCGCCATTTCTAACGGCAATAGTCCAACAAGATTCGTAACCCAGTCTTCTTTAATATGAACTCTTCGTGCTTGTCTTTCAAC